>JASAMV010002569.1:0-11928 GCA_030248065.1 Rhynchonema sp. JSB1_4 | reverse complement strand
AAAAACAGTCCACCAAAAACAGTCCACCAAAAACAGTCCACCAGAAACAGTCCACCAAAAACAGTCCACCAAAAACAGTCCACCAAGAACAGTCCACCAAAACAGTCCACTAAAAAACCATTCCACGAGAAACAGTACACGAAAAACAGTCCACCAAAAACAGTCCACCAAAAACAGTCCACCAAAAACAGTCCACCGAAACGGTCCACCAAAAACAGGTCCAGAAACAGTTCCGCCAAAAACAGTACGCAAAAGAAGCAGTCCCACGAACCATCCACCAAAAGCGGTCCACTAGAAAACGGTCCACCAAAAACAGGAAAGTCCAAACAATATAGCCAACATGCGCAAGTCCAACATTTGCAACAAACCCACCGAAACGTTCGAAGTATCAATGACGAATAGGTGAGTAAGATGCTAGAGAGCCGGTAGCCGCCGTGGCTCATCGAGCTCACGGTCACAAAGATGGCTGCTCGACGGACAGACAGGTTCGTCCACACACTCGACCACGTGACCACATTGTCCTTCTGGTGGTCGTTTTCGTCTCGCCAGTCGTCGAGAGTGCCCTCAACGTTCTCGGCCCCCTACAAGTTGGCTGATGTTTCACTCCAGAAAGCTTCAAGTTTGTTTGAAAGTTTCTCAGATAAATTCTTTGAATTTAGTTTGAGGGTTCAAGTTCGAGACAATGGATGTCATACGTTGAGCGATTAGCTCCGGGCTAGCCATTGTAAGGCGATTTTTCGTCGTGTGGGAATAGATTGCGATTTGTTGGTACCGGAGAACCTTGGTTAAGCCAAACCCATCGAATAAGACCCAGATGGGAGCTTATTTGGAATATTCACCTAAATACATTTTTCAGAATCTGAAAACAGACACATGTCCCAAATATGTAAGTCTCCAGGGGGCTCAGTCGAACTTCTCAAGTCACTGTGTTAATTTTAAATTAATTAACTAATTCACAAGGTCACTAATTCTAGTCATTAATTCTGACCAGTAAATTTGTTCCCTGACAGCTGAAGAAGACTCATCCGAAGTTTCCACACATGGCGAAGTTTCCACACATGGACCCAGGGGTTCCAAATAGATATTAATGGGAAACCCTCTTTCAAAACAGGAAACATGCAATTTGAGCACCCGAAGGCTTTAAGTGGAAAAGTTTCCGCTCTCAGCCGTCGGGGCTTTTAGCGGAATGTTACTACCTATAGGTGTTTTAAAGTGACTCTGCAATTGATCGTTGACCGCGTTTGTTTGCAGTCATTTTTTCAGACAATGAAGACTAGGTATCAAAAACTCAGATTTAGGAAATAGATTTTCAAGTCGTTGCTTTGTGATGTTTCACGGAGCCCACACATTTTTACAGGAGGAGAAAAAATGAAAAAAGTTTGAGGCAGGCCTCTGCGAAACACAAGGTAATCCAATAGAAGATATTTTCAGCGTTTTATACTCAGACGTTTTTCTGTAAAACGAGATATAAAGCATTGTGCGAAACGCCATGTGTGATAAATAATAAACGAAACACTCCAAAAAATCAAGCCTTTTTAAAGCACCCTTTTACTCTAGCATAATTTTAAGCATCTATGGTGAATGAAATAAGTTGTCAATTAGAAATAAAAATCGTCTAATTATCTGGCATTCAGGATGTGCTTTTCGTTTTTCAAAACCCTACACAGCTCACACAATGTTTACCACAACATGCGCAAGGCACCCGTTCAGACCACGCACAGCGCACACACAACGACAACACACAGCCGGCCGGGGATAATGTTTCAGCTTTGTGTGTGTGCGCTGTGGGAATGGGTGCCCTGCGCATGTTGTAGTAAACATTGTGTGAGCTGTGTAGGGTTTTGAAAAACGAAAAGCACATCCTAAATACTAGATAATTAGACGATTTTTATTTCTAATTGACAACTTATTTTCATTCACCATAGATGCTTAAAATTATGCTAGAGATGAAAGGGTGCTTTAAAAAGGGCTTGATTTTTTGGAGTGTTTCGTTTTTATTATTTATGACACATGGCGTGTCGCACAATGCTTTATATCTCGTTTAACAGAAAAACGTCTGAGTATAAAACGCTGAAAATATCTTCTATTGGATTACCTATGTGTTTCGCCGAGGCCTGCCTCAAACTTTTTTCATTTTTTTCTCCTCCTGTAAAAATGTGTGGGCTCCGTGAAACATCACAAAGCAACGACTTGAAAATCTATTTCCTAAATCTGGGTTTCTGACACCTAGTCTTCATTTTCTGAAAAAATGACTGCAAACAAACGCGCTCAACGATCAATTGTAGAGTCACTTTAGACAAAGTGGTTACTAGGCAAAGTGCACTGGGTGCTGCCTTGTGGACGTGCTTTGCACAAAAGATGATAGATCAATAACGATACGATTTAGCCTTGTGGACACGCATTGCGTTAGATCTGTGGATGCAGTTTGTACCCATAATGCCAGACTGCAATGGCGTGCTTTGCCTTGTCAATCACAAAAGCGCCAGCGGTCACCGCCATAAACCGAAAATGTTCAATGTCAACCTTCGGTGATCGACGTATGCCCATGCGTATAGTATCATCCAAAGAACAACGACTGCATGTGGTACTTTTTCACTCAACTGAGTACTTTCGGAGTGCGAACCTGATAGAAGACAATCGCATTCAAGGTAGCCAACGGGTCGTCGCGATCAAAATACAAATATCGCGGACTTTCGTGCGACCAGCACAGAATGGGAATGGCAAAGATTGAGGGCAACGTTGGTAGAAGCATCGCCCATGGCCAACCGTCGTCGTTACCGAGCACAAGAGGACTGCCCAGTATGGCAGCTAAAGGGAAAGGGTGTTCTTTATTTCAGGATTGGCTGTCTGGCGCACCAAATGGCCGCCGCAAAAGCTATGTACATGTATATTTGAATAAGAGGTTTGTGAGGATACACAAAGCCATATCATCTTTTTTTTGGCATGAACTTGGCAGGGATTTGGTATGGATTTGGACAAGTTTTGGTTGATGTGTGTTTTGTGTTAGAGTAGGCGCACTAATTTAGGCCGGCGCAAAAGTTGTTTATTTGGTGCAGGGGAACAACTTTTACGCTTGCCGAAATTAGTGCGCCAACTCTGTCATAAATGCAGCTCAACCAAAATTTGTCCAAATCCTTACCAAGTCGATGCCAAGTCGATGCTGGCAAAGTTGATGCGGCCAGAGAAACAACCACCTGAAAATGGAAACGTTCAGTTCACTGAAAACGCTACCACTTTGAAACATCGCCAACCCAGCACATCTCCGAGCGCAAAATATAACGCAGCGATGGCGGTGAAGAAGCCACGCCATCGAGTCGGCGATCCTTCGACCTGCAACAAGAATCGGATATTGAGCACAGAAACAGAATAGTTAATGGAATGCAAGTCCCAACGATTATATCAGACGCAGTTTTTAGCTTATCCATCCACCCCGACCATCAGTGAAAGACACGTAATGGTCACTGGCAGAAAGCACAAAACTCATAATCACCAGAGTATTCACAGATAAAGCCCCGGAAGCGTAAATTTGCGGAAAACGCCCCCTTCCCCCCGACAAAAAAGAAAAAATCCAACAAGAGCCCTTGGGCGGTTGGACTAGTGGTAACGGTTGTACGTAGTCGTTCGGGGGCTTTAAACGGAAGACTGCGTGTTGTCATCAAATTTGACCCGTCCGCACCTCCGAGGGAGGGGCATACGTCTTCCTGTTTTAGCAGTATATATGGGCATTTTAGAGTAGCATTTTGATATTTGTGCTATCATGTTTGAACTCATCGTGACGATCTTCATCTAAACGTGGTAAAACAGCCGAAAAAGAATGGAAAATATTTTGGTGGCTGATACACTGATTTGAGCGATCTTATGAAGTTCGCTGTTATATGTAGCTAAAAATATGACTGTCCAGAAAATATAAATCCAATTAGAGCTCCCGGGGCTTTAAGTAGAAGATTTCTCACTTAGAGACACCCAGGGCTCTATTCGGGGAGGGGGCTATATGTGGAAAGCGCCGGTACAGCGTTCAAATTCTAGAATTATAGTTTGTCTAGGCCACAGGAGGCATTATGCGCGATACCAAACTCAGTGATCGAATCGGATGTGATCTGCCTTATTAGTTACGTGAATTTTCACGTCACGTCATGTCTTTTTAATTAAGGATCTCAAGAATATTAGTGATGCCACTAATTTCGTCCGGCGTAAAAGATGTTCTTCGGCCTACTTCTTCGAATAACTAATAAGCTGGACGAAATTAGCGGCTCCAGTAAATGACTTCAGTGCACGAATCACCCCCTCGCAAGTCACTTCTGATCAGATCTGATCAGTGATCACCAAGTTTGATATCGATGTAAAAGTGAAACATCGCTCACCAACAACAAACCAGTGACACCGCTGCCGAGGCCACATACAAATCCGGCAATCAATCTTCCTATCAACAACATCACAAACGATTCAACCCATTTCGATGCGAACATCAGAATACTACCAAATATTAGGAGAACGGACATGGCAAGGGAGGTGGCGCGACGGCCAAATCGGTCAGCGACCCCTGTGCACCAGTTGCCTGAAAATCGAGGAAACGTGTGTGTGTGTGTGTGTGTGTGTGTGTGTGTGTGTGTGTGTGTGTGTGTGTGTGTGTGTGTGTGTGTGTGTGTGTGTGTGTGTGTGTGTGTGTGTGTGTGTGTGTGTGTGTGTGTGTGTGTGTGTGTGTGTGTGTGTGTGTGTGTGTGTGTGTGTGTGTGTGTGTGTGTGTGTGTGTGTGTGTGTGTGTGTGTGTGTGTGTGTGTGTGTGTGTGTGTGTGTGTGTGTGTGTGTGTGTGTGTGTGTGTGTGTGTGTGTGTGTGTGTGTGTGTGTGTGTGTGTGTGTGTGTGTGTGTGTGTGTGTGTGTGTGTGTGTGTGTGTGTGTGTGTGTGTGTGTGTGTGTGTGTGTGTGTGTGTGTGTGTGTGTGTGTGTGTGTGTGTGTGTGTGTGTTTTTACAGCACTGTCGTGGAGCCCAACCACTTTCCCGTCTCTCAACAGCTTTCTTCAGGATTTGGCTTGCAACTAATACCTTACCTGCCAACAATCAACCTGGTGGGCAGAAGACTTGTGTTGGATATTTGGACAACTGTTTTTCTGCAAGATGGCGCACCAGCGCAGGGTAACAAGGCAGTCACATGAAAACAAGATATGTAGTCCATCACCACCACCATTGTGGCACTTACCGAAATGCGTTGCGCGGCAGAAAAAATAGAGAACAGAATAACCGAATAGTTGGACCGAGTACCATGAATGCGCGGAATGAAGGAAAACACGGCAATAACCTTAAACGTTAGTTTTAAAATATCTAGGATACCACTGTCATTATCCTGGATGTGCAATAAAGGCAATGATTAACAGCAAAACAAGGTTTCTACAAAATATTTTTGTGCTGATAAAACCACGGTACCAGGGCAAGATGATTGAAGAAAGTCATGTGATTGGTATGCCACTCATACTTGAAACCAGTGGTAAATATAAAAAATTTTTATTCAAGCCCCATTTCTAAAAAATTTTTTTTATTCCAGCTAAAATCTGCCCAACGCGATAAAAAATGAGCGCTCAAGTACAAAATACATAACGTGTTCTAAGTGCATATAAAGCACAGGTGAAGCGAAAACCATGCTATCCAATGGTCGATAAGCACCAATCATACATAGGTACACATCCGTACCCTTCCCCAGGTGGTGCGGGTGTGATGGTATGGCTTTCTGATATTCGGGATGGGAACTTTGGGTGAAATTATTGCGTCTAGGTACACGATTAGTGCAAATAAGCTGCACATTGTGTGAAATTGGAGTGAATATTACATCGAATCACTCCTTTCGGGTCTGGGGCATGGATAAATATGCCCACCCAGTCACATGTACGTATGTAGTCAAATGAGAGGCCCTGTGAGTGTGCGCACTATGTCTGGATGCCCCAAAACAACGATTATGGCACCCAATACACCCATGGTGGGGTTAGGTGATGTCAACAGTAGCAATTTTTATGCAAAAATAGCACTTTTAGAGCAAAAAAAGAGAAATTTTCGAATTTTGAAATAATAAAAAAAAATTTTCTAAACTTTTGGAACGAATTTTTTTTAAAAAACCACTGGTCTTGGGTACTATTGATTGATTGGGTGTAATATTCGCTCGAATTTTACACTGTGTGCGGCAGGGTTGAAAAAAAAAATTTTTTTATTAACGAGCTTTTTTTTTTTAAAAAAAAAATTTTTTTTTTGATTTTTTTTTTGACGAAAATTTTTTTTATTAGAAAAAGTGTTGCAAACGACGTTTCAGGACAAAATGAAATCGATCCAACATATTTTTCAAAAATTGAAAAATTTTCGCCTGAGACCCAACTTGTGTGGTGACACCCGGTAGTATTGTGCAGATTCTATGGAATCCTACCAGTGTGAGGTTGATGTTGACTAACGATGTTACTCTAATGTATTGTAGCATGCCGTACAACGTATTTTAATGCATCTAATGCCGTATATCTGATATACGACCATCAAAATATAGATTACGGCCCAAATCTTGCGTGTCAGATCGACTTTGCGCGCCCGGTTTTGCACCAGACCTATGTATATACATGTGTAGTAGCATGCAGTGGTACATTATCGGTGCCACATCACTATAAAAGACCATCCCCGCGCATCCCTGTACGGATTTGGGGACAATACGGAGCGCCGCAGGCGCGATTTTGGAAAATTGTCCCGTCCACAGAAAAAAAGTGCCAATTTTTTGCCTCGAAAAAGGCCATTTTTGGACATTTCAGCCCATTTTGGGCAACTTTTTTTTATTAAAAAAAAAAAGCAAAATCTGAGTTTCAAAAAAAAAAATTTTTTTTTTAAAAAAAAAATTTTTTAATTAACCACTTTTTTTTTTTGAAACAACCCTGTGTGCGGCGTATTTGCATTGGCCATGTGTCATCTATACGCAATAATTTCACCCAGATTTACCGTCCTGACTATCATAAATCCCTACCAAAGTCATCCACACATGACTACGAATGGTATAGTCCATCCATCAGCTCATGACACTTTTTGTCAGCTGAAAAGCTTGACAGGATCCAGTACTGTTCCGGTTCCGGTTGGCTTACGAAAAAAGAAAAGAAAGAGAAATCGGTTTTTATTTTATTTTGTGTGCCGTTTTCTCTGACATTGCCTTGCGGAGGAACAATTTTTTCACAACGGAACCTGAACCTCCCAACCGAAAGTGCCATGAGCTGATGGACGGACTATACCCACAGACGAACTGATAGTATTGTTTTCGTGCCACAGTCTTTTATGTGCATGAACATGAACATAGTACGGCGAAAGAATATCACTGTTTTTCAAAAATAGAGAAATTTTCGAATTTTAAAATAATAAAAAAATTTTTTTAACTTTTGGAGCGAATTTTTTTAAATTTTTTAATAAAAAAATTTTTTTTCTAAAAACCACTGCTTGAAACCATTGGAGAATATGCAATTGGTCCACCTCAGTTGTTGTCTGGTCTACTGAAGTGCCGCACACACACACCTCAACACGCCATCGAATTATAAACGTTAAACAGATTCGTACACATCTATAAAGATACAAGTTGTGTGTGTTACCAACCAACCAATGAGAAATCCTGCCATAAACGCGCTGGTGATCATTGGCCACAACCAGGTGTACGTTGTGTCCACGCCGTAACCCAAGGTGTCGATTAGCCAAATGGGTAGGGTTTCGGTCATACCGTTAACTACGGGAATGTGGTAGCATTGGAACTGTAAACGCGGAATGATTTCTATTGGAATTAGCAATTGGCGTGGATTACACGGTTTTCGGCCACGCAGAATCCGAACCTGCACTTCATTTTTGGTTCGGAGATCTTGGGGCCCGGAACTAAGGACAATATTCGCAAAATTGTGGGCCTAAAGATTAAATTTGGTCAAATTGAATGAGAACCAGCACCGGGGACAAAACACAGTTGCGGACCGCTTGACTGGGTTGTTTTCAATATGCTGAATAAAGACTGCTTTTCGACTGCAGTGTGAAGTTCGAAATCCAATCTTCTCTGGTATCGAACTGGTATGCAGTTTCATCAGATCAGGGTTGGATTTAAAAAAAATTTATTATCGTACTTTTTTTAACTTTTTTCAATTCTTCGAAGTTTTTTTTTAAATTTACTTTTTTTGTTCCGGACCACAAAAATTTCGGTTCTCAGTATGAAAAATTGTCGAAATTTGTTTCTATGTGTATTTGATTGTATTGAGAATATGGGAATAGTTGATACCGAACCGACTGGTTGTGTGTTTACAAAGCGAGCGAGATGATGAGCCCGATAACGTGACAATTCGTGTTGGGGATAGTCTGTCCACCATAATGTAGGTTGTAATATGAAAAGTAAAGGAGTGTCACGGGAAAGGTAAATAACTGGCGCATTTCTTTAGTAAAGTTACATGAAAACAGCTGCATAACCCGCGGTTAGTGACCTCCGACGTTTTTGCACGATAATATTGCACTTTATACGACATTGTACCGAAGCGAAATACAAGCGCCGCAGGCGATTTTGTTAGCAAAAAACAAGCAGAAACATATGCACAAAACAAGCATTTTGCAAGAAAAGTGGGGGTTCAGTTCCGCAGTTGATCTTGGTCTAGTATAACACAAATCAATTAGATAAAAATTATTTTTGGAAGAAACAGCAATAAAATGCGAACACGCAGCGCGATGAAATTTTGCGTGTGTCTGCAAGTTTAATCGTACGACTCGTGTGCAAATTTGGACTTCTGAGGTTGCGTCTCGTAAAATGTCGCACTTTATGGAATCATGCACATGCATTTAGCACTCCGATAAGCCCGAATTCGTAATCCCCATACCTGAAAACACCCAGCTAGCTTATATTTCCGAGTCAAAAGTTCTCAAAAATATCGAAAAAAATGTCTACAGCCTCTGCTGCCGTCATGAAATCTCAGGTATGGTCGAAAATGTCCCAGCAGCGATATTCCGTCATAACCTTGCCATTCTGTATTACTCAACCATCAAGATCGTGTTGCACCACACACACACACACACCTGCGAATTCAAACTTGTCACCGTTGTGATCAGCATCATACGCCAGAACCAGCCCTGTCGCACTGCCAACTTGAATTCATCCATTGTCGATTGTTGCCGTTGTTGTTGCTGATCACTTGACATGGCTGCTGAGTGATGATGATGATGATGATGACGATGATGATGATGATGGTGATCGCGCGTCAATTCACAAAAATGTTTTCAAAATGGGTTTCCAGACACGAAACTTATTGAGCAGCGAAAGCCACACACAACGAATAATTCGTCGACATCTCTAGCCCTCCAGCATTGACTTTTTTGGCTAATTGGTCAGCGTTACTCGGATCGCGTCAACGTTTTCGTCGTCATCACAGCCCCGAAAACCCCCGCACGCGTTTCTGCTGTACAAATGTAGGTATTGTAAAGCTCCAAATTCTCTGCTTCCCGCACAATACAATACGCCCCGTAGTCAATGTCACGTTCTGAGCCCGAACGCTAAACACGCGCAGTTCTGAAACATTGCGCGCAGCTGCCTGGCTGGCTGGCACGCGTGTCTGCCACCCGAATGTTTCAAAAGTTGACTTTCGTGTTTAGAACGTGACTTAACTGCGGGGGCGTATTTCACTGTGTGGCAGCGAATTTGGAAATTTCCATATGAGTCACTGCTGTAAATGCTGTGCATGATACCGCGACGACATCATAGCCCCAAATGGGCGCGAGGAATTTATAATTCACGACATCAACGGCAAAATAATGCAGCCTTTAACACACAAGATACAAGAGTTGACGATCTGAGTTGACGCCATGAATATAAGATACACGACTTCTTTCTCAAATGCCAGTGCTGCTCTTGAGCGCAGTTGCAGACAAACAACATTAAGCTCACAAACGTTAATGCGCTCTGGTTGTGCACAGTAGATGCGTGAGATACACCCCTGCTGCGGCTAGCTATTGTAGTTGTCCGGTTACAGACCCAGATGCTCAATTCGGTGGTTTTATGGGAAAACAGATTTTGAAAGTTATTTTTATTCCCAAGTAGAGCCCCATGGAGCTTTATTAGAACAATTTGCTGAATATGCAGAGCCCGTGTGAACTAAACACTTTCCGAACACATTGGTTGGTGAGAATGTCTGTGTGTCGCACAAACACTCGGTAATGACGATATTTTGGTTTATTTGTAAAATTGACAAAAAAAACGCGCCCAAGAAGTACGAAAATATTAGGTAATGTGAATAAGATAGTTTGGTACCTTTTGTCGTTCACTGTATAGTAGACCCGAAACCTGACACACAGACGAAAAAAATCCCCACCAGTGCCCCATGGGTCTTTATTTGGAAGATTTTACGAATAGAGCCCCACCAGGGATTTGTAAAAGGAAGCTGAAAACCAGAACACTACGCTTGCTTGCTGGTGATGTGAAGCCCACCCTATTGTAACCTTGGCATGTATAAGGGCACCATATGTTTTTGCGCTGTGATAGAAACGCGAGGGTTTACGATTTAGAGCTTCATCTTCATACTGTATGTATGGTTGCATGTTTTGTTCTCGCAACGAAACAAACAAGACCAGAAATTCACACACGTCTTTAGTGCGCATCTTACAGTATCAGTTTAAACTGGCACTCAGACAGAAGTGGGCACACAGCACGCATCCCATCGCGTGGCGAAGCTCTATAGGCCACGTAGCTTTCGTTGAATTAAAGCAAGCATGCATTTTGATGACACTGTTCCGGATCAGACAGAAGTCATATGTAAGTGTGTTGTAAATGCGCATGTTCATTATTTTCCCCCTTTTTTATGCGAAAAATGAATGTTTTTGTGCATGTTTCTGCTTGTTGTAATCACAGACCACTAGTATATTTCGGTTTGACACACAGCGTAGGGCAGTCCGCAGGTCGACTAGACAACCTGAACAGCTAATACGTATGCACATTCAGTTCTTCCAGCATGGCAAATCGGCTTACAGTATAAAATTAGATACGCCAAAACGACGGAGGTCACCAACCGCACGTTACGTATGTACAGTAGCTGTTAACTTTGCTAAAAAAATGTATGTCAGTTACATATAATGATTCGTACACCGCGCAGAAGGAAGTGAATCTTTAAAAAAAAAATGGACAGCAACGACTACAGTGAAACTCAGTTTCATCAACAATTATCCGGTTTTACAATTCTTTTCGTTCCAAACACTTGGGCGACGTAGGCAACAGTAATCCCGCGCTTTGCGCCGACGTTTTGGGTCGCGAAAATTGATCTGGAAATTTGGGGGAAAAAACGGCGCTATAGTTTCCAATAATAACAACCTGAAAATATACAATTGTGGCCTCCGGGGGCTCATTTGGGCTTTGCTTATATGTTTTGAGATTTTGGAAAACTTGCCTGAGGCCCCAATCTGATGTCAAGTCCGTACTCTGAAATATTTCCGGAAAACGCAAAGATATCCAAGCAAAAATGATGCGTTTATTTTACAATATTTCCGTATTCCTGTTTCCGTATTTAACCTAAGGCCGCTCTCAAAGAAAGGCCTTGGATGCCACTCGCGCAAATGAATATTCCTCACACTGACTGAACACCTGGATACCGATGCCGCCATAGGAGGGTCGACGGTACCTTATAGAGCCCGTACTGTTTCGTGTAGCCGGATGCCCATTCAAAGTTGTCCATCAAGGTCCACACCAGGTAACCGTCGATGTTGCAACCGTCGCGTAGCGCTGAAGCAGCATATATCCGTGTGGGAACTCAACCTAAACGTTTCACAGTGTCGTTGATACACGCTGTGATTGTGAAACCTTTGCGGGGCAGGGCAGGCGGTGCATCAGATCATCGTCAGTGCGCATTCACCTGTCGTGTCAAGAAAAATACTGATTCGAAGCAAGGTGTTGGTGATATAAGGATATACCATGTTCAC
>JASAMV010002567.1:0-45935 GCA_030248065.1 Rhynchonema sp. JSB1_4 | reverse complement strand
ATGTCTTGTAGTGCAGAGGTCGGGTGCACCGCATGGCCGTTGTGGTTGAAGTGAAACATGAGCAAACCTTGCGTCGAATCAGTACCGCTGTGCACGCCAATGGCTGATATCAGTTGATCGCTGGACATTGACCGCCGCATCTCACTGTGCTTTTCGACAGGTTCTGAAACATCAGACAGTCAAAATTGAGAAGCTGTAGGTGGGTGCGCAAGTTAACTGACGTGACATTCAAATGATGGGCATGATAACAAGACTAAACGTCACCCATGCACACAAGAATGACGTGCATGTCTTGTAGTGCAGAGGTCGGATGCACCGCATGGCCGTTGTGGTTGAAGTGAAACATGAGCAAACCTTGCGTCGAATCAGTACTGCTGTGC
This sequence comes from Rhynchonema sp. JSB1_4, assembly GCA_030248065.1. Lineage (NCBI taxonomy): Eukaryota > Metazoa > Nematoda > Chromadorea > Monhysterida > Xyalidae > Rhynchonema > Rhynchonema sp. JSB1_4. The sequence goes on along the minus strand of JASAMV010002567.1, from coordinate 45,555 downwards.
ACGCCAATGGCTGATATCAGTTGATCGCTGGACATTGACCGTCGAATCTCACTGTGTTTTTCGACAAGTTCTGAAACATCAGACAGTCAAAATTGAGAAGCTGTAGGTGGGTGCGCAAGTTAACTGACGTGACATTCAAATGATGGGCATGATAACAAGACTAAACGTCACCCATGCACACAAGAATGACGTGCATGTCTTGTAGTGCAGAGGTCGGATGCACCGCATGGCCGTTGTGGTTGAAGTGAAACATGAGCAAACCTTGCGTCGAATCAGTACCGCTGTGCACGCCAATGGCTGATATCAGTTGATCGCTGGACATTGACCGCCGCATCTCACTGTGCTTTTCGACAGGTTCTGAAACATCAGACAGTCAAAATTGAGAAGCTGTAGGTGGGTGCGCAAGTTAACTGACGGACATTCAAATGATGGGCATGATAACAAGACTAAACGCACCCATGCACACAAGAATGACGTGCATGTCTTGTGTGCAGAGGTCGGAGCCATGGCTTTGGTTGAAGGAAACATGAGCAAACCTTGCGTCGAATCAGTACTTGCCGCCAATGGCTGAAATCAGTTGATCGCTGACATTGACCGTCGAATCTCACTGTTAAAAAAAAAAAAAACAAAAAAAACCATCAACAGACCCGCACGCCGAGCGACAGTGACGCTGACATTGACCGTCGACAGGTTTCGTGAAACATCAGACAGTCAAAATTGAGAAGCTGTAGGTGGGTGCGCAAGTTAACTGACGTGACATTCAAATGATGGGCATGATAACAAGACTAAACGTCACCCATGCACACAAGAATGACGTGCATGTCTTGTAGTGCAGAGGTCGGATGCACCGCATGGCCGTTGTGGTTGAAGTGAAACATGAGCAAACCTTGCGTCGAATCAGTACTGCTGTGCACGCCAATGGCTGATATCAGTTGATCGCTGGACATTGACCGTCGAATCTCACTGTGTTTTTCGACAAGTTCTGAAACATCAGACAGTCAAAATTGAGAAGCTGTAGGTGGGTGCGCAAGTTAACTGACGTGACATTCAAATGATGGGCATGATAACAAGACTAAACGTCACCCATGCACACAAGAATGACGTGCATGTCTTGTAGTGCAGAGGTCGGGTGCACCGCATGGCCGTTGTGGTTGAAGTGAAACATGAGCAAACCTTGCGTCGAATCAGTACCGCTGTGCACGCCAATGGCTGATATCAGTTGATCGCTGGACATTGACCGTCGAATCTCACTGTGTTTTTCGACAAGTTCTGAAACATCAGACAGTCAAAATTGAGAAGCTGTAGGTGGGTGCGCAAGTTAACTGACGTGACATTCAAATGATGGGCATGATAACAAGACTAAACGTCACCCATGCACACAAGAATGACGTGCATGTCTTGTAGTGCAGAGGTCGGATGCACCGCATGGCCGTTGTGGTTGAAGTGAAACATGAGCAAACCTTGCGTCGAATCAGTACCGCTGTGCACGCCAATGGCTGATATCAGTTGATCGCTGGACATTGACCGTCGAATCTCACTGTGTTTTTCGACAAGTTCTGAAACATCAGACAGTCAAAATTGAGAAGCTGTAGGTGGGTGCGCAAGTTAACTGACGTGACATTCAAATGATGGGCATGATAACAAGACTAAACGTCACCCATGCACACAAGAATGACGTGCATGTCTTGAAGTGCAGAGGTCGGGGTGCACCGCATGGCCGTTGTGGTTGAAGTGAAACATGAGCAAACCTTGCGTCGAATCAGTACCGCTGTGCACGCCAATGGCTGATATCAGTTGATCGCTGGACATTGACCGTCGAATCTCACTGTGTTTTTCGACAAGTTCTGAAACATCAGACAGTCAAAATTGAGAAGCTGTAGGTGGGTGCGCAAGTTAACTGACGTGACATTCAAATGATGGGCATGATAACAAGACTAAACGTCACCCATGCACACAAGAATGACGTGCATGTCTTGCAGTGCAGAGGTCGGATGCACCGCATGGCCGTTGTGGTTGAAGTGAAACATGAGCAAACCTTGCGTCGAATCAGTACCGCTGTGCACGCCAATGGCTGATATCAGTTGATCGCTGGACATTGACCGTCGAATCTCACTGTGTTTTTCGACAAGTTCTGAAACATCAGACAGTCAAAATTGAGAAGCTGTAGGTGGGTGCGCAGGTTAACTGACATGACATATTATTCAAATGATGGGCATGATAACAAGACTAAACGTCACCCATGCACACAAGAATGACGTGCATGTCTTGTAGTGCAGAGGTCGGGTGCACCGCATGGCCGTTGTGGTTGAAGTGAAACATGAGCAAACCTTGCGTCGAATCAGTACCGCTGTGCACGCCAATGGCTGATATCAGTTGATCGCTGGACATTGACCGTCGAATCTCACTGTGTTTTTCGACAAGTTCTGAAACATCAGACAGTCAAAATTGAGAAGCTGTAGGTGGGTGCGCAAGTTAACTGACGTGACATTCAAATGATGGGCATGATAACAAGACTAAACGTCACCGGGGGGGGGGGTTGTTTTGTTTTTTTTCATGCACACAAGAATGACGTGCATGTCTTGGAGTGCAGAGGTCGGCTGCACCGCATGGCCGTTGTGGTTGAAGTGAAACATGAGCAAACCTTGCGTCGAATCAGTTGGGTGTGGGGGGGGGGTGTGTTTGTTGTGGGGGTGTGGGTGTTTTGTTTTTTTTGTGTTTTTTCTTTTTTTTTTTTCTTCCTTCTCTTTTTTTTTCCTCTCTCCTTCTTTTCTTTTTTTTCTCTTTTCTTCTCCTTTTTTTTTTTTTTTTTTACCGCTGTGCACGCCAATGGCTGATATCAGTTGATCGCTGGACATTGACCGTCGAATCTCACTGTGTTTTTCGACAAGTTCTGAAACATCAGACAGTCAAAATTGTTTTTTTTTGGTTTTGTGTGTGTTGGGGTGGTTGTGGTTGTTTGTGTGTTTGTTTTTGTGTTTGTTTGTTTTGTTGGGTTTTTTTGTGTTTGTTTTGGGTGTGGGTTGTTTTATGGTTTGTTTGTTGTTTGTTGTTTTTGGATGTGTTGTGTGGTTTTGTGTGGGTGTTTTTGTTTTTTTTTATGGTTTTGGGTTTTTTTTGTGTTTATTTATTTTATAAGTGTATTTTTATATATTGGGTGTTATTGTTTTGTTTTATTTGGAGATTTTTTTTTTTTTATTTTTATTTTTTTGCGGTTTTTAATTTTGTTAATTATGTTTTTTATTAGTTGTTTTTATAATAATTTAATTTTTTGTGTGTGGGTTTTTTTTGTTATTGTTTTGATTTTTTGGTATTTTTTATTTTTATTGGTATGTATTAATTATATGGTGTGTTATTTTTTTTTTTGTTGTATGTATTTTGTGGTGTGGGTTTTTTTTTGTTTGTATTTTTTTGGTATTTTTTGGGTGTTTGTTGTTAAGTATGGTATTGATATTGTGTGATTGTGTTATTTTGTATTTTGTTATGTGTTTGTAAGTTTTTGTGTGTGTTTTTAGTTTGTTATTGTTTTGATTTTTATGCGTAGTTTATTTTGTTTATTTAAATATTTATATTGATTATATTGGTGGTTATTTTTTTTTTGGATGGTGTTCTGCTATGTTTGTGTGGGTGTTATTGTTATTGCATTTATTGTGTTGTTTTCATTTGTGTCTATTTGTGTGGAGAGGGGTGGTCGGGTAATATGATTGAATATAGATGGGTGAAGGGTATGATCGAGCAGGTTTGCTATGTTTTAGAAGCTGTAGGTGGGTGCGCAGGTTAACTGACATGACATATTATTCAAATGATGGGCATGATAACAAGACTAAACGTCACCCATGCACACAAGAATGACGTGCATGTCTTGTAGTGCAGAGGTCGGATGCACCGCATGGCCGTTGTGGTTGAAGTGAAACATGAGCAAACCTTGCGTCGAATCAGTACCGCTGTGCACGCCAATGGCTGATATCAGTTGATCGCTGGACATTGACCGTCGAATCTCACTGTGCTTTTCGACAGGTTCTGAAACATCAGACAGTCAAAATTGAGAAGCTGTAGGTGGGTGCGCAAGTTAACTGACGTGACATTCAAATGATGGGCATGATAACAAGACTAAACGTCACCCATGCACACAAGAATGACGTGCATGTCTTGTAGTGCAGAGGTCGGATGCACCGCATGGCCGTTGTGGTTGAAGTGAAACATGAGCAAACCTTGCGTCGAATCAGTACCGCTGTGCACGCCAATGGCTGATATCAGTTGATCGCTGGACATTGACCGTCGAATCTCACTGTGCTTTTCGACAGGTTCTGAAACATCAGACAGTCAAAATTGAGAAGCTGTAGGTGGGTGCGCAAGTTAACTGACGTGACATTCAAATGATGGGCATGATAACAAGACTAAACGTCACCCATGCACACAAGAATGACGTGCATGTCTTGTAGTGCAGAGGTCGGATGCACCGCATGGCCGTTGTGGTTGAAGTGAAACATGAGCAAACCTTGCGTCGAATCAGTACTGCTGTGCACGCCAATGGCTGATATCAGTTGATCGCTGGACATTGACCGTCGCATCGCACTGTGCTTTTCGACAAGTTCTGAAACATCAGACAGTCAAAATTGAGAAGCTGTAGGTGGGTGCGCAAGTTAACTGACGAGACATATTCAAATGATGGGCATGATAACAGGACTAAACGTCACCCATGCACACAAGAATGACGTGCATGTCTTGTAGTGCAGAGGTCGGGTGCACCGCATGGCCGTTGTGGTTGAAGTGAAACATGAGCAAACCTTGCGTCGAATCAGTACCGCTGTGCACGCCAATGGCTGATATCAGTTGATCGCTGGACATTGACCGCCGCATCTCACTGTGCTTTTCGACAGGTTCTGAAACATCAGACAGTCAAAATTGAGAAGCTGTAGGTGGGTGCGCAAGTTAACTGACGTGACATTCAAATGATGGGCATGATAACAAGACTAAACGTCACCCATGCACACAAGAATGACGTGCATGTCTTGTAGTGCAGAGGTCGGATGCACCGCATGGCCGTTGTGGTTGAAGTGAAACATGAGCAAACCTTGCGTCGAATCAGTACTGCTGTGCACGCCAATGGCTGATATCAGTTGATCGCTGGACATTGACCGTCGCATCGCACTGTGCTTTTCGACAGGTTCTGAAACATCAGACAGTCAAAATTGAGAAGCTGTAAGTGCGTGCGCAAGTTAACTGACGTGACATATTCAAATGATGGGCATGATAACAAGACTAAACGTCACCCATGCACACAAGCATGACGTGAATGTCTTGTAGTGCAGAGGTCGGGTGCACCGCATGGCCGTTGTGGTTGAAGTGAAACATGAGCAAACCTTGCGTGGAATCAGTACCGCTGTGCACGCCAATGGCTGATATCAGTTGATCGCTGGACATTGACCGTCGCATCTCACTGTGCTTTTCGACAGGTTCTGAAACATCAGACAGTCAAAATTGAGAAGCTGTAAGTTCGTGCGCAAGTTAACTGACGTGACATATTCAAATGATGGGCATGATAACAAGACTAAACGTCACCCATGCACATAAGCATGACGTGCATGTCTTGTAGTGCAGAGGTCGGGTGCACCGCATGGCCGTTGTGGTTGAAGTGAAACATGAGCAAACCTTGCGTGGAATCAGTACCGCTGTGCACGCCAATGGCTGATATCAGTTGATCGCTGGACATTGACCGTCGCATCTCACTGTGCTTTTCGACAGGTTCTGAAACATCAGACAGTCAAAATTGAGAAGCTGTAAGTTCGTGCGCAAGTTAACTGACGTGACATATTCAAATGATGGGCATGATAACAAGACTAAACGTCACCCATGCACATAAGCATGACGTGCATGTCTTGTAGTGCAGAGGTCGGGTGCACCGCGTGGCCGTTGTGGTTGAAGTGAAACATGAGCAAACCTTGCGTCGAATCAGTACCGCTGTGCTCGCCAGTGGCTGATATCAGTTGATCGCTGGACTTTGACCGTCGAATCTCAGAAAGTTTTTCGAAAGATTCTGAAACATCAGACAGTCAAAATTGAGAATATATAAGTGCGTGCGCATCTTAACTGACATGACACATTCAACCGATGGGCATGATATCATAACGGTACACCAGATCCAACATCGTAAGCATCTCGCATAAAATAAAAACAAAAAAGAAAGTTTTTGACCAGGCTCCATGTGATGAAACGTTAGTTTGTTTTTCAGAAACGCTGTAACCCACTTCCTGAGACAGCTCATCTCATTGCGTGTGAGCAAGATGAAAACGCTGTGCATGCCTGAGACGAAAAATCTTCCTTTGTTTTTCATCGGTACTGAATATCTGCGTTATGTTCAGTTTGTGTCAGCAGAGGCCTGTTCCCAAAAACCACACACCAGCATAAGTCGCGGCCACGAGCTCGTGTGCAAAATACGGCGTCTGAAATGTGTAAAGTGTCCGCTGTGGCAAAAGGAGGGGCACACACACGCAATATGGAGAAAAATCCTTGGCCTCGCAAGGATTGTCTTGCCCACCGGTTCTTCACATCTGTGCGTCACATATCCAAAAATTGCAGTCAGTGCTGCGCTTTCCCCTCCTGTCCATTACCGCTTTCAGTGTGTTGTCAAGTCTGACAGTTGGCCGATCTCTTGTTTGTCGGTGAGCAGGTTTGGCTTGTATTTCAACAGACTCCCATGAAAGCCACGACGTGGTCCAGACCTCTTCACTGGCAGCCTCACACGTCATTCTGTTGTGCATAGCTGATGCACCCATTGTTATCATGCCCATCTGCTCCATTTGGTTTCGCAAGCTCAAGTAATTCCAGATTCGGATGTACCCACAATTTCCGTTGTTTCAGCTCTGCTGGTCCTCCGTCTTTTGAATTGTGTTGTGTGATCACAGTCGTCAGATTTGGCTTGTACTAGGCTATTTGACCTAAAAGCCATAAGAGCCACGAGGTGCACCAGACCTCTTCATTGGCAGCCTCACACGTCATTCTTATGTGCATAGCTGATGCACCGCCTTGTTATGATGCCCATCGGCTCCTGTTGATGTCGCGAACTCAAGTAATTCCAGATTCGGATGTACCCACAATTTCCGTTGTTTCAGCCCTGCGCATTAGCCGTTATCAGACTTGTCGCTTGACGCACAGCTGTAGGAGACGCTGACTCGATTGTCAGTCTCGGTAAACAGGTGTGACTTGTATTTGATTACTTTTGACTTAACTGCCATAAGAGCAACGATGTGCACCAGACCTCTTCATTGGCAGCCTCACACGTCATTCTTATGTGCATAGCTGATGCACCGCCTTGTTATCATTCCCATCAGCTCCAGTTGATGTCGCGAACTCAAGTAATTCCAGATTCGGATGTACCCACAATATCCGTTGTTTCAGCCCTGCGCATTAACGGTCATCAGACTTGTTGCTTGACGCACAGCTGTAGGAGACGCTGACTCGATTGTCAGTATCGGTAAACAGGTGTGACTTGTATTTGATTACTTTTGACTTAACTGCCATAAGAGCAACGATGTGCACCAGACCTCTTCATTGACAGCCTCACACGTCATTCTTATGTGCATAGCTGATGTACCGCCTTGTTATCATGCCCATCAGCTCCAGTTGATGTCGCGAACTCAAGTAATTCCAGATTCGGATGTACCCACAATATCCGTTGTTTCAGCCCTGCGCATTAACGGTCATCAGACTTGTTGCTTGACGCACAGCTGTAGGAGACGCTGACTCGATTGTCAGTCTCGGTAAACAGGTGTGACTTGTATTTGATTACTTTTGACTTAAAGCTGCTGGTTAACAACCCTTCGACCGCGCTTGTTCTTGGGGTAGTATATATAAACGAAGTTTGGACATCGTGTTACTCGACCCTAATCTGGCGAGCCGATTGGTTGCTTCCTGATGTTTCACAGCCACGTTGAAGTTTGTCCCTGGTGAAAAACCCGAAAAAATTTGAAACGGTGCTGTGACACGAACAGGCTGTTTCAAAGTTTGACACTAGAGTGACAGCAACCTCCAACAGTGTGCCGAAAACCGCAATGCACAATAGCTATTGAAACGTCCGCATTGTTGAATAAAAAACAAAAGGTTTCAGAAACCTGACCATTTTTTGTTAGGATTTTCTACTCGTATAATTTTAAGCATCTGTGGTGACTGAAATATAAGTTGTCAATTACAAATAAAAATCCTGTAATTATCAAGTTTTTTGTTTGTGCTCCCCAGTTTTCAAAACCCTAGACAGCTCACACAATGTTTACCACAACATGCGCAAGGCAGCCATTCCACAGCGCACACACAACGACAACACACAGCCGGCACAGCGACAACACAGCAATGTTTCAGCTGGCAAGCTTTGTTGTGTGTGTGCGCTGTGGAATGGCTGCCTTGCGCATGTTGTAGTAAACATTGTGTGAGCTGTGTACGGTTTTGAAAACTGGGGAGCACAAACAAAAAACTTGATAATTAGAGGATTTTTATTTGTAATTGACAACTTATTTCATTCACCACAGATGCTTAAAATTATACGAGTAGAAAATCCTAACAAAAAATTTCCAGGTTTCTGAAACCTTTTATTTTTTATTCAACAATGCGGACGTTTCAATAGCTATTTTGCATTGCAGTTTTCGGCACACTGTTGGAGGTTGCTGTCACTCCAGTATCAAACTTTGAAAGAGCCTATTCGTGTCACAGCAGCATTTCAAATTTTTTAGGTCTTTTTCACCAGGGGCAAACTTCAACGTGGCCGTGAAACATCAGGAAGCAACCAATCGGTTCGCCAGATTAGGGTCGAGTAACACGATGTCCAAACTTTGTTAAAATATACTACCCCCCAAGATCAAGCGCGGTCGAAGGGTTGTTAACCAGCACCTTTAACTGCCATAAGAGCAACGATGTGTACTAGACCTCTGCGTTGGCGGACTCACACGTCATTCTTATGTGCATAGCTGATGCACCCATTGCTATCATGCCCATCGGCTCCAGTTGGTGTCGAAAACTCAAGTAGTTACAGATTCGGATTTGCCTGCAATTTCCGTTGTTTGCAGCCCTGCGCATTAACCGCCATCAGACTTGTCGCTTGACGCACAGTGGTAGGAAACGCACACTCGATTGTCAGTCTCGGTCAACAGGTGTGACTTGCATTTGATTATTTTTGACCTGAAAGCCATGAGAGCCACGAGGTGCACCGGACCTCTTCATTGGCAGCCTCACACGTCATTCTTATGTGCATAGCTGATGCACCCATTGTTATCATGCCCATCGGCTCCAGTTGGTGTCGCAAACTTAAGTAGTTCCAGATTCGGATTTGCCTACAATTTCCGTTGTTTGCAGCCCTGCGCATTAACCGCCATCAGACTTGTCGCTTGACGCACAGTGGTAGGAAACGCACACTCGATTGTCAGTCTCGGTCAACAGGTGTGACTTGCATTTGATTATTTTTGACCTGAAAGCCATGAGAGCCACGAGGTGCACCGGACCTCTTCATTGGCAGCCTCACACGTCATTCTTATGTGCATAGCTGATGCACCCATTGTTATCATGCCCATCGGCTCCAGTTGGTGTCGCAAACTTAAGTAGTTCCAGATTCGGATTTGCCTACAATTTCCGTTGTTTGCAGCCCTGCGCATTAACCGCCATCAGACTTGTCGCTTGACGCACAGTGGTAGGAAACGCACACTCGATTGTCAGTCTCGGTCAACAGGTGTGACTAGCATTTGATTATTTTTGACCTAAAAGCCATAAGAGCCACGAGGTGCACCAGACCTCTTCATTGGCAGCCTCACACGTCATTCTTATATGCATAGCAGATACACCGCCTTGTTATCCTGCCCAATGGATGTGTAATTGAATGCGACTATTTGATGCTTAAGAGTGCAAGGCGCATGGGATAGGAATGGCACAAAAGAGTGAGCTTGTACCATGTTTAGGTTTGGCTTGTTTTATTTCATTTGTTTTCCGCTTTTGCTTTTTCAGGATAAGCACGCTTATTCAGAGCATGGACGACAACGCGTCTTCTGATGTCTTCTGCTGCAAATCGTATGAGGGTGATTTGTCAAACAGCTCTCCACATTCGAAGCAACAAGCAGCTCACATAAAGCGGGCGACAAAACGCACAATGAGCGATTCTAGTAAATTTTATTTAGTATTTGCGGTTTACACTTAAATTTGTTCATGAAAACTAATTTCGTCTTTTCAGCCGCCTCATTCAGTATGCCTGCAAACGATTTTGATTCTGCAGTTGTCACCACGTCAGGTAATTGGCGTCACGTAATGAATTTTACACTATGTAGCTCAAGTAGTCAGCAAATATGTTTGGTCATCATAATGATGTCTGGGAAATGGAAAATGGAAACATATAAAAGTGCGTGTGAGCTTTGAATACTTTACACTACAACTTTCAGGCCCAACAGACTTCAGCGGAATCGTGTTTTCGCCGCCAAAGTCAAAGAAATTCAAAACTGCTGTTGGTGATACGATGACTGAAACGTCACACGATGAGGAGGTCTTCTGGTCAGACAGTGATTCACCCACAAATGAGCCAGACTCTTGCGTGAGTAATAGACACTGAGGTTATAACTTACATACCATATGAAGCCGGCATAGTGAACAAACATAATTGTTAGCTTAGCGGTATAAAGTTAAGCAAACGCGTATGCATTGATGTTTCATATTTGGCAAAATGAGCTAGTTTACATCTTGATGGCGCACTCGTAATTACCTATCTTTTTTCTCGTTTTCATTTCGCCCTGCTGTTAAGGTGCACATGAATGAAAAAATGCGGTTTTTCTTTTTTTTGTGCTGCAGCTCTCTCTTTCTGTTTGGTCAAACCCAGAATTTTTTCCCAAACCGTGTTTGTGCGACTATCCCTACTGACTGGCACCGCGAAAAAACGTTTTCGGGAACACAGGCCTATGAATAACGTGAATATTTATGTCCTCCTTGTTCAGGACGACGACGAAGACTTCGACCTGCCGTCTGACGATGATGATGACGATGAGGCAGGACAAGAAACAGAAAACTTTGTCACTCAATTCGCAATGTTCATGCTAATCTGGTTTTCGACCAACAAGATACACGTTCGCGCAATGAATCAGTTGCTGAAAGCCATGTGTGTGTTCTTCACGAACTTAGAACGGCACTGTCCATCGTTGGCTGGTCTACTGTCTGGTTTTCCACGATCTGCGTATTTGCTGCGGAAACTAATCAAGAAGGAAAATTCATTTGAAGAATACGCAGTTTGTCCCATTTGCCGAACTCTACATGTCTGCCCGTTACGAAGCACCACGTGTCGCGACTGCGGCGAACAAATTGCAACGGAGCGCAAACTAAAGACTGGCAAGAACACTGTAGCACCGTTCCACGTCTTCATTCGACACCCAATTCGCCATCGCCTACAAGAAATCTTGAGTCAACCAGGCGTGGAAGACGCGTGCAACAGTAACAGGTGTGCTGCGTAACTGCACACTTTTTGAAATAGAATAATCAAATTTTGAGGTTTCTTTTTTGCTACAAAACCTGTACATAGTGTCCGTACGCTCCGCGCTCATGCGAAAAAGATCACTTGGTGTTTGGGCTTCAAACGATGCAACATTTTCCATTTCAAGTACATGAAAAACGCTCTGGGTAGAAATAGCTAACAGGCGAGGGATCGGCTGTCCCCTTTCATAAAAACATATAGGTGCCGTCATGTTCACCGCTATACGAGAGGAAGAGACAGTAATTATGCAGGCACATACGCAAGTGGCCTCCGAAAGCCGACTCGCCATTAATCGATGTAGCTGACGGTTGGAGCTGGAACAAGAAGTGGGATACGTTTGTTGCGCAAGTGAACAACTACCTGCTAATCCTAAATTTTGACTGGTTTGCGGTCACAAAGCGTGGTCGTGCAAAGGTTGGGCCGATCTATGGCACAATATCAAATTTGCCTCACCAGCTGAGAAACAAGGCGGGTTCTTTTTAACTACAGTATACTTGTTGAAAGCATAGCACATTAAAGCTTGTAAAGTTCGAAGAATATTCGATGACAATTGTTACAGCGTGTCTTTTGGCTTTCTGTGTGGACCTAATATGACTAACGAACCTAATGGCAAATGGGTGATTTGATTGGCGGCGAGCCGTGTTAATGAAAATGGATCTTACCGTGTCGGCCTATTGTCAGTGACAATTTGTCACTAACCACTAACGGGTCAAAGAGTCATCGTCAGTGCGAATGAACCAGATGGCCACGTAACCAACATGTTGGTCGACAATCAAACTTGGTGATCGGATGTGATCGGATCAGATTCGGTAGTCACATCACATCAATGTATAAGGATCGGACTAGGTGGTCACATCGGTCCGGGGACATTGTCGCGCGTTTTGACTTGGTCGCGCGTATTTGCAACTAGCTTAGGTTTAGGCTAAGGCTTAGGCTTAGGCTTGTGATTGGGCTTATGCTTAGGCTTACGCCTACGCTTCGGCTTAGGCTTAGGCTTAGGCTTCCAGCTTTCCATAACAGCCGGATATGTTGTAATTCACATAACGCGCGATTATGTCACAAAGAGCGACGATGTCTCACAACCGTCAGATCGATGTGGCCTCTGTTGGTGGGCAAGTCAGATCAGATCACATCACGGGATTTAACTACCTAGTCACATCCGATCACATTGATGTGACGTGACTACCGAGTCAGATCCGATCCGATCACATCTTATCCCCAAGTTTGATGCCGACCATGGGTGATATTTTCGAAACGGTGTAAAGGTCAGTTGGGTGTAAAAGTCGGTGGAAAGCTCGGTCGACTGCTCAGTGTGATAGACCTCGGTGTAAACTTGAAACATTCCACGTTAATAACAGGCAATGTTTCACGTTTACACCGAGCTACGCCGACCGAGCTTTCGACCGAACTTTACGCCGACCTTTAACACCCAACTGACCTTTACACCGTTTCGAAAATTTCACCCCATGACCGGCTTGCTTCATGTTCGTTAGCGTGTATCTTTCCTGGTTGTTGGGGCCTTAGACCAAGCTTTCTTGACATGGCATGTTTTATGGCTAGGGCGCCCTTCTTCAAAACAAGTTATTTTTCGGTTTTTAGCGAACGGTTTTGGTGGTCCCAAAACGGCTCGGTTGTTTTCAAGGCGAGCTTCAAATTCTGGATAAACGTCCAGAGGAACCTCTCTGCCATTTTCAGGTGCCAACTGTGGCTCGGTTTGCTTTTCAGATTCAGAACGTGTTGTGCTTGGGCATAATCCCACACATCAGCAAACCAACACAGTTGAACTCACATCAGAAGAAACATTACGACGGTTCTCTAAACAAATACCTGGGGCCAATCGTGGCCGAGCTCAAAGAATTCTTCGAGCGCGGCTACAACTTGCTCACACACAACAGTCCGAAAGGGATAAATGTCCGAGGTACACTGGAACAGCTGTACACAATGTTGTAAACTTGCCAACTTAGTTTGATGACGCTCATTCTATGGGCTTTAGGGTGCTTTGCACATGCTTTGAGAAACGCGTCAGGTGCTTTGCCACGATTCATCAAAGCGTCCTCACACAGCGCGCGCGTCTGTTGTGGGACACGAAAGCCATACTTTGTTCTCAGTGTCAATGGCAAAGCACACATCAACTTTTCATTTGCTTACAGTCGTTGGGAGATTGGGCTATTGCACACTTGATACAGTACATAAGGATCTAAATCAAAAATTTGGGGCAAGTTGACGTTGTGGTATCACAGACAAGAAATCATGTGTAACTGCACATGGCAATTGGATCTCTGATCACAAATTACAATTTGAATCTTAGTCCGTTTGGATTTTTTCAGGTGCATTTTTCATTTCAGTTGCTGTTCAGGCGTCATGTAGCGACACCCCTGCAACTTGTGAATTACACTCAAAGATGAATCATAATGGGAACAATGGCTGCGGAAAGTGCAACCTCGCGGTATATCGATATCCCAGGACACACAACAAGCCGAACATTTTGGCAACGTTCACAAATCTGATGCCAAAAAATCCCTTCAAGGTATGGGGCCCTAACAAGTTCGAACCAAATTTACTTAGTGCAAGTAGTCAGCAGTTGTCCGTTTTGCCTCGGAATTGTCAATGTTATTTGACGACATTTTTGCGTTCTTGTGGTCTTGCGCGCAGCAGTTTTTGGGCAATGCTCGTTAGTGATGTGTCATTCTTCTATTTCAACGACAACCATCGACTTGGTCTGGAAACTTTTTCAACTGGCTGAGAGAACACAGTGAAACAATGTAAAAAGTTCTCCACCAGATATGTATGTAATTCTAATTTTTCACTGAGTGATTTTCAGGATCTCACCAAACGGCTTCATTACGAGATCTATCCACGTACTCACGCCCAAAATGTCGCATCGGTGGAAAAACAACGATTGCTTCCAAAAGGATCGAAATCACGCTTGGACGAGGAGGCGTTTACAGGCCAAAGGGTGTCTGAGTGGTTCAAGCTCACGTATTACGAGTCGGTCAAAGATTATTTGATCGACGCCATGCATGCCCTTGACTTGGGTGCGTTGCTGTTTTACTGTTCTGTGTAATATTATATTATATTATTATTATTATTATTATTATATTATTATTATTATTATTATTATTATTATTATTATTATTATTATTATTATTATTATTACTATTATTATTATTATTATTATTATTATTATTATTATTATTATTATTATTATTATTATTATTATTATTAGAAAAGTACAAAATTATTACGAGAACAAAGTTATAAGCGATATCAAACTTGGTGATCAGATCGGATCGGGTGTGACTTGTTTTATCACGTTACCTTTCTGACAAAAGATTTTAAGAAACTTACTAAATCAACTAATTTCGACCAGCCCTAAAGTTGTTCGCACACGTGAAAGAAACATAGTTAGTGTACTCGTACTTGTACAGTGAGAATTGGACCAGCCAAATCAAAATGACTTTTTGAAAGGAAAAAGGTGCTGTCCATTGCAGGTGTGGCAGCCAATTTGTTGACGAGATGGATCAGGGAGAAGGTTCTCAACGTCATCGAGTTTCAAAAACGGGTGATAGCTGTCGTCCTGCCTCCCGGACTGAGCCGACTGCCAAAAAATCTTGATGGAAACTTGTCAACACTGAAATCTGCGGAATGGCATTTGTTGGTCACCACGTTGGTCCCGATGACCATCATTGGCATGCTTGGCGACACAAAGACGAGATACGTCATGCATTTGGTGCGGGCTATCAGGCTCATCTATTCCCCATTTGTCACTCTGAACAGCTTGGACCTGTACCAACGGCACTATGTTCAGTTTGTGCAAGACATGATCAAAGATGAATATAAAAGGGCAGGTGCGCTCATTGTACATAACCACCACCGTGTACTGCACCTGGTGTCAACCGTTATGGACGCAGGCGCACTCAGAAATACGCATTGCTACTTTTTCGAACGTCTAAACGGCATTTTGGGTTCTCTGCCGAACAATGGTCGGTTCGATACAAATCGACAAGTGAGCTAAAAATTTGCTTATCATTTCATTGATGGTGCCTTTATTGGACAAACTCGTACTTTCAGTTCATGAAGGCTTTCCATTTCTTGGCAAATTCCACGAATTTATCTTCAAACATGGATGGAGAACTCAGAGAATTGATAGAACCGGCAGCAGCAGCAAAACAATGTGACCCCCGTCAGCTTTTCCTCATTCGGCAACATGCTGCCAGTGCAGCGGTGAAACACTCAACAATGTACTCCGATTTGACAGTCTACTCTTTCATGAAATCGAAGAAACCATCTATCATGAACCACAATCATCAACAAAAGGTTGCGGATGCATACAAGGTTTGGACAGAGGCGGAAATCAATATTTCTATGTTCACAAGTTTTACCAAAGTCGACCCTCTCTATAGTGAACCTCAATATGTATAGTGAGTCTCTCAATATAGTAAGCGACAGCTTGGTCCCAAACTGCTGTTAACCACGTGATTACTGCCATGTGTAGTGAATATTCGATATTGTGAACGAAGACTCGTATCCCGGTCGGTTCACTGTACGTATAGAGGGTAGACTGTACAGTGCATGTCACGCGGAATTGTTTGGTTATTATTTAGTTATTTGTTGCAGCGCATGTATGGGGAAATGGATTGTTCGATTTCCAACAAGATAACAGTTCATGCCGACATTATCATTGGCAACGACCGGTACAGCTCACGCTGTTCGGGGACTCAGTCAGCCACCAAGCAGCTGATACAAGTCAACTGGCCATCATGCACAGACGAGCCGGACCAACCTGTGTTTGAAGTAAGCCTTTGAATTGAATAAAAATTGGATCGATAATTCTGGTCTCAGAGAACGTTTTTATCGTCCTGACGTTCTCTGTTCCCATGCACAGGTGTTTTGAAATTTTTCTAGTCGTCAAAGTCAAGTTTCATTCATACAAAGTTGAGACACCATTTGTTATGCAGGTATGCCACCCCTTAAAGTACTTCGAACACACTCTGCTTCATTCCGACGGATCACAGACGAAACACATTTTTGTGGTTGGTCTGATCTACTCACATGTGGTCGGTCGAACATTGTATTCTGAATGGTGCAGCCCGGACTTCCTGTCTGTTGTTGACACCAAACAATCACGGGTCGCGATTCTGCCCATTCAGAAAGTCGTTAACAGAATGGCAAGCTTCGTGCCACCCTCTTGTGACACACACATTGTCGCTATTCCAATGATTCCGACGTAAGCCAGGTTTGTTCAACCACCACTGACTTCGTTCTGGTTCTATGCAGTCATTTTCGTCTGGTTGTTTCGGACGGTGTCCAGGCTTTCAAGCAGACGAAAGATATCTGAGCAGACGGGATATCTGTGTCGATCACAAATGGGCTGACCATGAAATGTCAAGCCGACATGTGCTTAGCACAATAAGTGGCACAATGTGCATGGCAGATGCACCGCCTGGTTATCATGCCCATCGGCTTCATTTGGTGTCGCAAACTCAAGTAATTCCACATTCGGATGTATCCACAATTTCCGTTGTTTGCAGCCCTGCGCACTAACCGTCATCAGACTTGTCGCTTGACGCTGGTCTCGATTGTCAGTCTCGGTCAACAGGTGTGACTTGCATTTGATCATTTTTGACCTAAAAGCCATAAGAGCCTCGAGGTGCACCGGACCTCTTCATTGGCAGCCTCACACGCTATTCTTATGTGCATAGCTGATGCACCCATTGTTATCATGCCCATGGGCTCCATTTGGTGTCTCAAACTCAAGTAATTCCTGATTCGGATATACCCACCATTTCCGTTGGTGCAGCTCTGCTCGTCCTCCGTGTTTTGTCTTGTGTCGCGTGATTTCGGTCGGCAGGTTTGGCTTCTGCTTGGCTATTTGATCTAACTGCCGAAAAAGCAACGATGTGCACCAGACCTCTTCATTGGCGGGCTCACACGTCATTCTTATGTGCATAGCTGATGCACCCATTGTTATCATGCCCATCGGCTCCATTTGGTGTCTCAAACTCAAGTAATTCCTGATTCGGATGTACCCACCATTTCCGTTGTTTCAGCCCTGCTCGTCCTCCGTGTTTTGTCTTGTGTCGCGTGATTTCCGTCTGCAGGTTTGGCTTCTGCTTGGCTATTTGACCTAACTGCCAAAAGAGCAACGATGTGCACCAGACCTCTTCATTGGCGGGCTCGCACGTCATTCTTATGTGCATAGCTGATGCACCCATTGTTATCATGCCCATGGGCTCCATTTGGTGTCTCAAACTCAAGTAATTCCTGATTCGGATGTACCCACCATTTCCGTTGTTTCAGCTCTGCTCGTCCTCCGTGTTTTGTCTTGTGTCGCGTGATTTCCGTCTGCAGGTTTGGCTTCTGCTTGGCTATTTGACCTAACTGCCAAAAGAGCAACGATGTGCACCAGACCTCTTCATTGGCGGGCTCACACATCATTCTTATGTGCATAGCTGATGCACCCATTGTTATCATGCCCATCGGCTCCATTTGGTGTCTCAAACTCAAGTAATTCCTGATTCGGAAGTACCCACCATTTCCGTTGTTTCAGCTCTGCTCGTCCTCCGTGTTTTGTCTTGTGTCGCGTGATTTCCGTCTGCAGGTTTGGCTTCTGCTTGGCTATTTGACCTAACTGCCAAAAGAGCAACGATGTGCACCAGACCTCTTCATTGGCGGGCTCACACGTCATTCTTATGTGCATAGCTGATGCACCCATTGTTATCATGCCCATGGGCTCCATTTGGTGTCTCAAACTCAAGTAATTCCTGATTCGGATGTACCCACCATTTCCGTTGTTTCAGCCCTGCTCGTCCTCCGTGTTTTGTCTTGTGTCGCGTGATTTCCGTCTGCAGGTTTGGCTTCTGCTTGGCTATTTGACCTAACTGCCAAAAGAGCAACGATGTGCACCAGACCTCTTCATTGGCGGGCTCACACGTCATTCTTATGTGCATAGCTGATGCACCCATTGTTATCATGCCCATCGGCTCCATTTGGTGGCTCAAACTCAAGTAATTCCTGATTCGGATGTACCCACCATTTCCGTTGTTTCAGCTCTGCTCGTCCTCCGTATTTTGTCTTGTGTCGCGTGATTTCCGTCTGCAGGTTTGGCTTCTGCTTTGGCTATTTGACCTAACTGCCAAAAGAGCAACGATGTGCACCAGACCTCTTCATTGGCGGGCTCACACGTCATTCTTATGTGCATAGCTGATGCACCCATTGTTATCATGCCCATGGGCTCCATTTGATGTCTCAAACTCAAGTAATTCCAGATTCAGATTTACCCACAATTTTCGTCGTTTCAGCCCTGCGCGTTAACCGTCATCAGACTTGTCGCTCGACGAAATTGTTTCCTCATTTTATTTTGAAATTTATTGGATTTGAGATTTGGCAATTGTTTTCGGTTGTGTATGTTTTGCGCCCACAATATTTCTAAAAATGTGCTACATCTTTTTGCAGTATGTGTGAATCAATAGCGTTATCAAAACACTACGTGATACACATGATAATTATAAACAATTATATTTTATGTAGGCCTGAAAAAATTATTGCGAGTATAAAACCCTCGAGTTGTGTTCAAGGTGTTTGATTTACTTCTTCCTCGGAAGTCTTTACCATGTCGTTCGACACCGAACACTTCAAGATACATGTACATGTGTACAGGTCGATCAAAAATTGGGCGAAATAGGCTAAGTCAGTCTCAACTGATGAAAACAAGAAAACATGGGTCACTGATCCAGTCCTGCAGCACCACCCACTCCCGCCACACTGATATGCTCACAACGTGGGACAAAACAAATGGCTGCGCCACAACAAACATGCAAGCACATATGTACGTATACCGTGTGCACCAAAGTAATGCTGTAAATGATTCCACATCACACAGAGAAAGCGCAGGAGGTCACTGGATTACAGCATTGCCCACAGAGCACGTGCCAGAGCAAATGTTGCACAACGTTTTCATTCGCCAAACATGCGCTGATTAGGTACTGCTGCACTTGTGCTGCGCACGGTTTTCGAATTTGGTCGTCGTGTTCGTCCTGCTCACTCTTGGGCTCAAGCGAAGATCTAAGCCTAATTCCGAGCTGCACGACCTAAACCTAAGCCTAATCGCAAGTCTAAGCCTTGGACAAAACAGAGCCTGAAAAATTCTTTAGGTCTGGTGGGTGGCCCAAACGCAGCAGTACCGCTTATTTGCTGCGTGTTGATAAACAGCATTATGTGTATGAGGTTGTGTAGTCTCACACCACACCTGACAAGTCCACACACGATGGTGTACGGTGTAAATAATTTTACGCCTTGATGAAAGAGTTTGTTCCCTTCTTTGATGTTAACCTAAAAAACCACAGGTTTTTCTTCCTTCAGCTTCTCAAAATGGAAAGCGTTCCCGCATTGTTCGCAACGGTTCAATATCTCACTGACGGGGACCCTTCGAAGCCAATATACGTGGAATCAACCGATGTAGTTGAAGGAACATCCGCAGCTCGATACGACACTGTCACTGTTCGTTCACTGGCCGATTCTTCCGTCACCACGAGGGGTATTCTTCTCACCGATTGGTCCACCGTTCAACCTCAAACATGCTGCTGCTGTCGTTGGTCCAGCATCGTTTAGCTTTAATGAGTCTGTGCACGCTATGTTGCTCATCCACCATTATGCTCGCATGGTAGTGGTCAGGGTTGGCCAAAAAAGGTTTTTGAAAAATTTTTTAAAACCAATTTTTCGTAATTTTAGTGGGAACAGCATGGTCTAAACCGTAAAAAATGGTTGTTTTGGTGGTTATTTTTTGCCATTTTTGCTCAAGGGTGGAAAAATTTTCCTCGCAAAATAACTTATGGGGCTTGTATTTAATATTTAAGATGCGCTAAATGATGCGTCATTGTATGTACCTTCTCATAGTATTGGTCGCAGAATGACCATATAAGAATTCGTCAGATGAACCCTGATTTTCATGTTCAGTCACTCTTAACCACTGTGCTATTTGTGATTCTCAGAAAACATTTTCACCTGAAAATAATCCAGCAGAGCACCCACGTTGCTGCGGGTCTGAAAGCTTTTGGTGACTGCAAGTTTTGTGTGCGACCGCGCAACGCAACGTCACTGCCAAGTCACTTTCCCTCTTTACGATTCAGGAAAAAATTTGACCAATTCTTATTAAGTCATTGTGCTGAGGCGCAGCATGCATGTACCTGCTGTACGTAGTACTTCATTGTCACACTCCACCGGGCAGTGGTGGATCCAGCTTTCGGCCAAGGGGGGCCAATCTCAAAAGTCATTTTTATCTAGTGCAAGTCTGATTATTCAGAAATCGTTTTTATCCAGTGCTTGTCTATTAGTGGGCGATTTTAAGCTAACTACCGTATTATATACATGCGCGCTTAGCGCGCGAAGCTTTTGCACTTTTTACACGGGCGACGGCGCATTATATACACGCGCTGTTTTTGGACTTCTGAAGTGTATCAGAATGAAAATCCTGCGATTTAGGCGTTATTTTTCCTTCTGGCCCATTCAGGGGCCGCCTTGACCAAAAGACGGCCTAAGCCCTGGTGCCCCCTGGACCCGCCAGTGACACCAGGTAGCTTGAAGTCGATCAGATGCGAGCGACTCAGTGATCCGACAAGTGTTTCTGCAGCTTATTGTCTGTGTTCCCTGCGTTTTGTGAGTAAGTCTTTTTTGCTTAGCCAGATGGCCAGAAAATTACTGTATATGATACCGCACAATAGGCATCGGCCCTTATTTAAGATAGGACTCTTGTATCGCACCGACATCGCGAAAACACCCTTCACAAGTGATGTGGAACCACATAGTCACAAGAGTTGTAGTTTTCGCGATTTTGCACGTTTTTTCGACAACTTTGGTCAAATTTTCCCGAGTCTGGCACCTTAACCTAGGAAAAGTAAGAAAACTTGTTTAATAAATTTTTTTCTCCAACCCTGGTTGCGGTTCTTTGCGTGGAGGGGATGTCTGGGTCCAACGTGCGCCCACGTATTAAAGGTACACCGCCTCTCACGCACGTTCCAAAGTTTAAACGCGAAACAGCATCAAAACATTCTTTTCGGAGGTCCACCCTTTCATAAAAGTTCGCCTTTTTTGCACAAAATATATTTTTTCCACGAAGATAGAGCTTTTCAAACAGGCAGGTTCCACGTTTTCATTCCCACGAGGATGTGTTTCAACCAGAACAAGGAAATACAGTGTGCGATTCAAAACTTCCCATGGAATAATTTTGCGCTCTGGCACTTTTCAGCAAATCTGCCATCGTTTGTGGTCGTTCGCCTTGGCTGTTCCCAACGTAACAGAAAATATTGTGGTCGTCAATGCGGTCTTCTCGGAATGAGTTAGTTTATATTTGGGACAAAAGACATGTTTGGAAGAGAGCACATATTAATATTAATATCGCATAGCGGGTTTCCGCACGCGTCTAACGCGATAGTGCTAGCCCCAATTTCGGAGCACGCATGGGACCGCATGGCCCTGCCCCATAGGGTATGTCTGTCTTGGGATAAAAATGTTTTATCAAAATTCGCAAAAAACTTGAGAAGATTTTCTTCATTGACAACATTGACAAAGGAACATAACATCTTAAACGTCCAACCTAGCAGTCAACATGTTTTCAGTTCGACAACGAGGCACGAGCTCAATGCACCGCGACGAGCTGCGATCGCTGGCTGTGCGAGCAGCAGAGGTCGCAGCAAAAATTGATTTCAATGACCGAATATGTTCAGAGCGAGAGAATAAGTGCAGTGATATGCGACAACCGATCGCCAACGCACCATCAAGTTTGGCCTGTTTGATTATCACACGCATTGTCAAATCTCTGAAAATCAGAAGGCAATCCAGTTATTGATTATCGTATTTTCTCCAATTTTTCTCTGTCTCTCGGTTTCTACAGGGATATACTCTTCCACAACCACTGACCACGGGGCTTTATGCGACTACAAGACATGCACGTTATTCTTGTGTGCATGGGTGACGTTTAGTTTTGTTATCATGCTCATCATTTGAATATGTCATGTCAGTTAACCTGCGCACCCACCTACAGTACAATTTCTCAATTTTGGCTGTCTGATGTTTCAGAGCCTGTCGAAAAACACAGTGAGATTCGACGGTCAATGTCCATCTATCAACTGATATCAGCGACTGGCGTGCACAGCGGTACTGATTCGACGCAACGTTTGCTCATGTTTCACTTCAACCACAACGGCCATGGGGGTGCACCCGACCTCTGCACTACAAGACATGCACGTCATTCTTGTGTGCACGGGTGACGTTTAGTCTTGTTATCATGCCCATCATTTGAATAATATGTCATGTCAGTTAACCTGCGCACGCACTTACAGCTTCTCAATTTTGGCTGTCTGATGTTTCAGAACCTGTCGAAAAGCACAGTGAGATTCGACGGTCAATGTCCAGCGATCAACTGATATCAGCCACTGCCGTGCACAGCGGTACTGATTCGACGCAAGGTTTGCTCATGTTTCACTTCACCCACAACGGCCATGCGGTGCACCCGACCTCTGCACTACAAGACATGCACGTCATTCTTGTGTGCATGGGTGATGTTTAGTCTTGTTATCATGCCCATCATTTGAATAATATGTCATATCAGTTAACCTGCGCACGCACTTACAGCTTCTCAATTTTGGCTGTCTGATGTTTCAGAACCTGTCGAAAAGCACAGTGTGATTCGACGGTCAATGTCCAGCGATCAACTGATATCAGCCACTGCCGTGCACAGCGGTACTGATTCGACGCAAGGTTTGCTCATGTTTCACTTCAACCACAACGGCCATGCGGTGCACCCGACCTCTGCACTACAAGACATGCACGTCATTCTTGTGTGCACGGGTGACGTTTGGTGCTGTTATCATGCCCATCATTTGAATATGTCATGTCAGTTAACCTACGCACGCACTTACAGCGTCTCAATTTAGGCTGTCTGATGTTTCAGGACCTGTCGAAAAACACAGTGAGATGCGATGGTCAATGTCCAGCGAACAACTGATATCAGCCACTAGCGTGCACAGCGGTACTGATTCGACGCAAGGTTTGCTCATGTTTCACTTCAACCACAACGGCCATGCGGTGCACCCGACCTCTGCACTACAAGACATGCACGTCATTCTTGTGTGCACGGGTGACGTTTGGTGCTGTTATCATGCCCATCATTTGAATATGTCATGTCAGTTAACCTACGCACGCACTTACAGCTTCTCAATTTAGGCTGTCTGATGTTTCAGGACCTGTCGAAAAACACAGTGAGATGCGATGGTCAATGTCCGGCGAACAACTGATATCAGCCACTAGCGTGCACAGCGGTACTGATTCGACGCAAGGTTTGCTCATGTTTCACTTCAACCACAACGGCCATGCGGTGCACCCGACCTCTCTCTACAAGACATGCACGTCATTCTTGTGTGCATGGGTGACGTTTAGTCTTGTTATCATGCCCATCATTTGAATATGTCATGTCAGTTAACCTACGCACGCACTTACAGCTTCTCAATTTAGGCTGTCTGATGTTTCAGGACCTGTCGAAAAACACAGTGAGATGCGATGGTCAATGTCCGGCGAACAACTGATATCAGCCACTAGCGTGCACAGCGGTACTGATTCGACGCAAGGTTTGCTCATGTTTCACTTCAACCACAACGGCCATGCGGTGCACCCGACCTCTCTCTACAAGACATGCACGTCATTCTTGTGTGCATGGGTGACGTTTAGTCTTGTTATCATGCCCATCATTTGAATAATATGTCATGTCAGTTAACCTGCGCACGCACTTACAGCTTCTCAATTTTAGCTGTCTGATGTTTCAGAACCTGTCGAAAAGCACGGTGAGATTCGACGGTCAATGTCCAGCGATCAACTGATATCAGCCACTGGCGTGCACAACGGTACTGATTCGACGCAAGGTTTGCTCATGTTTCACTTCAACCACAACGGCCATGCGGTGCACCCGACCTCTCTCTACAAGACATGCACGTCATTCTTGTGTGCATGGGTGACGTTTAGTCTTGTTATCATGCCCATCATTTGAATAATATGTCATGTCAGTTAACCTGCGCACGCACTTACAGCTTCTCAATTTTAGCTGTCTGATGTTTCAGAACCTGTCGAAAAGCACGGTGAGATTCGACGGTCAATGTCCAGCGATCAACTGATATCAGCCACTGGCGTGCACAACGGTACTGATTCGACGCAAGGTTTGCTCATGTTTCACTTCAACCACAACGGCCATGCGGTGCACCCGACCTCTGCACTACAAGACATGCACGTCATTCTTGTGTGCATGGGTGATGTTTAGTCCTGTTATCATGCCCATCATTTGAATAATCTGTCATGTCAGTTAACCGGCGCACGCACTTACAGCTTCTCAATTTTGGCTGTCTGATGTTTCAGAACCTGTCGAAAAGCACAGTGAGATTCGACGGTCAATGTCCAGCGATCAACTGATATCAGCCACTGGCGTGCACAGCGGTACTGATTCGACGCAAGGTTTGCTCATGTTTCACTTCAACCACAACGGCCATGCGGTGCACCCGACCTCTGCACTACAAGACATGCACGTCATTCTTGTGTGCATGGGTTACGTTTAGTCTTGTTATCATGCCCATCATTTGAATAATATGTCATGTTCATGTCAGTTAACCTGCGCAGGCACTTACAGCTTCTCAATTTTGGCTGTCTGATGTTTCAGAACCTGTCGAAAAGCACGGTGAGATTCGACGGTCAATGTCCAGCGATCAACTGATATCAGCCACTGGCGTGCACAGCGGTACTGATTTGACGCAAGGTTTGCTCATGTTTCACTTCAACCACAACGGCCATGCGGTGCACCCGACCTCTGCACTACAAGACATGCACGTCATTCTTGTGTGCATGGGTTACGTTTAGTCTTGTTATCATGCCCATCATTTGAATAATATGTCATGTTCATGTCAGTTAACCTGCGCAGGCACTTACAGCTTCTCAATTTTGGCTGTCTGATGTTTCAGAACCTGTCGAAAAGCACGGTGAGATTCGACGGTCAATGTCCAGCGATCAACTGATATCAGCCACTGGCGTGCACAGCGGTACTGATTTGACGCAAGGTTTGCTCATGTTTCACTTCAACCACAACGGCCATGCGGTGCACCCGACCTCTGCACTACAAGACATGCACGTCATTCTTGTGTGCATGGGTTACGTTTAGTCTTGTTATCATGCCCATCATTTGAATAATATGTCATGTTCATGTCAGTTAACCTGCGCAGGCACTTACAGCTTCTCAATTTTGGCTGTCTGATGTTTCAGAACCTGTCGAAAAGCACAGTGAGATTCGACGGTCAATGTCCAGCGATCAACTGATATCAGCCA
Organism: Rhynchonema sp. JSB1_4; assembly: GCA_030248065.1. Classification (NCBI taxonomy): domain Eukaryota; kingdom Metazoa; phylum Nematoda; class Chromadorea; order Monhysterida; family Xyalidae; genus Rhynchonema; species Rhynchonema sp. JSB1_4. The sequence continues at coordinate 19,715 of JASAMV010002567.1, read as the reverse complement.
CTGGCGTGCACAGCGGTACTGATTCGACGCAAGGTTTGCTCATGTTTCACTTCAACCACAACGGCCATGCGGTGCACCCGACCTCTGCACTACAAGACATGCACGTCATTCTTGTGTGCATGGGTTACGTTTAGTCTTGTTATCATGCCCATCATTTGAATAATATGTCATGTTCATGTCAGTTAACCTGCGCAGGCACTTACAGCTTCTCAATTTTGGCTGTCTGATGTTTCAGAACCTGTCGAAAAGCACGGTGAGATTCGACGGTCAATGTCCAGCGATCAACTGATATCAGCCACTGGCGTGCACAGCGGTACTGATTTGACGCAAGGTTTGCTCATGTTTCACTTCAACCACAACGGCCATGCGGTGCACCCGACCTCTGCACTACAAGACATGCACGTCATTTTTGTGTGCATGGGTGACGTTTTGTCTTTTAGCATGCCCATCATTTGAATGCCCACATATGTATATACCGTGCAACCGTTATATAAGTTTGTTATAGCCTGTTGCTGTGTGTTGATCTTCATATCTTCATGCCTGCTTCCACTTGAATTGAAATTTGCCGGCATCCGAGTAAACGCATTACGCAGAAAATAAAAATGTCCTGCTGTTTTCTCGAAAACGAAAAACGCATACCAGGGGTTACAGTTGTGTCGCCAGACCCCGCGCACTCGGTTCGTAGTTGCACTCCAAGTTTTATACGCAGTGCTGAACAATCGATGGCAAGTCCAGAAGATATTTCCACCCCACAGCTGAGGGCCGTTGTTTGTGATTCTGTCGGTTAGTTTATGGCAGTGCACTTTTTTCTTTCCCTGAAACAAATGATGGCCCATGTTCTCGAAAGGGCAACCAGCCCCTGTTGCGGTTGCGCTTTCGAGAATTTGGTCCTGTGACAGTGACGCTTTGTTTCAGGAATAAAGACAGAGTACGACTTCCCAAGTATGTCATGTCCCTCCCACTCAAGTGTCAGCGCTTCTACTAACCACAATCTGATGTGACAGTTAGACACCGCTAATCAAGCACGTCGTTCTTATGTACATACGGTAGCTGTTGTATTGTCTTTGTTATCTTGCCCAAAAGATATGTATTTGGAGAGGTGTTATCAAAGAAATAATCAGCCAAATGTGGTGCACTAGACTTCTTCACAACCTGTTAACGCTATTCTTATGTACACAGCACATATTATTATGCTGTTATCGGACCCATCAATGAGATAATTATTATTTAGTGCTCCGATTAGAAGTGGTTGCCTCTAGGTTCGAGCACAAATGCATCACACTCGTTCCAATTTTGTTTTTTGTGGTGGGTGGGGGGTGTGTGGGGGGGGTTTGGGGGGGGTGGGGGTTCCCGGCGCGCGCGTTTTGTTATTTATAATGTTTCAGGTCGTGATGGTAATTCGCGTCGCACACTGCCACGGAGATCGGTGCGCACGAAGACTCAAACCCGTGTGGAGAGCATCTATGATTCCCACAGCGGTTGGTAAATCAGCGAACTTCATCAGTTTGTCACATAAAGTTTATTGAGTGCTCTCGCCTTCTTGCCATCATGCCCCTCCGTTGAATATGTGAGTCACATGCATTAAGCCTATCGCATTTTCACAGTGTGATGTTTCAGGTGCAACAGTCGCCGCTGGAGCAAAGAAATCGCACGTCGTGCTCCGTCGGTCGAAGTTCGGTGGCGACATGACGCATGGTTACGCGCCGAACCGTGATACAGGTTAAACACAAGGATTGCTCATGTTTGAATTGAACCACAACGACCATGTGGTGTACCAGATTTTCTTCACAACCTGTCCGCGAATGGCAACATCATTCTTATGGGCATCGCAGATATCATACCCACAGTATGATGCTGTTATCGGAACCATCAAAGAGATCATTATTATTTTTTAAGTCCCGCAGTGCTCCGATTAAAAGTGGTTGCCTATAGGTTCCAGCACAAGTGCATCACACTCGTACCTAGTTTCTTCTATTTGTAATGTTTCAGGTCGCCATGGTAATTCGCGTCGCACACTGCCACGGAGATCGGTGCGCACGAAGTCTCAAACCCGTGTGGCGAGCAGCTCTGATTCCCACACAGGTTGGAGTGAACAGCTTAGTAAATTCCAGTGCCTTCCAATAGTGCGTTCGCTTTTAAAGCTCACTACGTTGCACCAGATAACGCATTTGACGTTCGGATTTTTGCCCACGTAGCTGGTGTTGGCCCTTCTAGGCGACGGTCGCCACAGTCAGCACAACATTGTGCCAAAAGGTCACGTGCAGTGCAATAACTACGTAAATCATGTTAAGGACAGGCAGCGAAACCAAATCACTGCCGCCATGACTTGTCACCCGCAGCAATCGAACGACAACGAAACAGCGTAGTCGGGATGCAAACGAAGCAGTTCTATGAATTTTTGGCGACACAGATTCGGGTCACCTATTCGGGCAGTTCCGATGGACTGGTTCTGCTTGAAAGAAGAAAAATCGAATATTACTTGGACCGGTTCGGCATTGGAAAGCCGTTGTGCAAAAAGTGCTTCAAGGCAATCTATGATGTGAGCGATGCGCAGTTAGACCATATCTCAGAGGTTAGACGTCTGTGCTTAAAAGAATAGGTAAATTTTCTGGAGGAATTCGCAGCAGACGATGTTAGCCAGATGGGAATTTTGTCTTTTTTAGATGTATGAACCACTCGGTGTAATTTTGTCTTTCTGAGATGTATGAATTTCACACAAAGTGTTGGCTTTGCTTGCGTTTTTCTACACCGTTGGCGTTTTCGTTTTGTGGCCAAACATTATTTATAGTGAACGGTTTGGGTGAACGAAATGGATCATGGTTGAGTCTTCTCTTTTTCTGAACCCTTATTTGCAACATTCAAAGATAACAATACATTTGACAGCACCATTTTCGTTCCCAGTAGTATTAGGCACTGGTTCTGAACGAGGTGTATAACAGAGCAACGACAAAGTAAAATCACGCCCATTCACAGCTTAGCTTTCTAAAAAAAAGTTGTTGAAACATGCTTCCGTAATTCTTTATCGGGTCCTGGAAATGTTCAATCGTTTCCTTTCTACTGCAGGCCATTGTTGACGGCACGTACACGTATTCGGACGGACGGGGCAAACACGGCAAGCAAAAGCGAAAGTTCCCAGAAATGCACAAAATGGCCGAGAAATACATTCGTACCAGAACCCGCCCATTGCCCGTTTGTCATTCGGAGCAGCGGCATCGATTTCTGAACAAATGCGTGTCTTTCAACCAGCTCTACAAAGACTACAAACGTTCCGAACAACTGCATTCAAGGTCATCATTTGGCTCAATTCACTCGTTTATGAGAGTCGTTCGATCCATGGTGTCATGCGATGCCCAATCATGCACAATGTGTGAGGACCGTACAATGGTTTGTAATAATTCATTGATGCTCACGTGATTTGCTGGTTGTAACCAATAAATAGTTGTGTAAAAAGGTAATGGAAGCCAGTCCAGTAAGAAACTGTTGTACCCGTCAAGCTGGCGTTAACGTAACCCGTAGCACTTTTCTGCTATTTGCTGTGAAGTTTGCAAGGATTGCGTAGCGTAGGATTGAGAGTCCTGGCGTAAATCCTTCACAATGATGAACAACTGCAGGACAAATTGCGAGCGACCAGTTCGCACGAGGCGAAGAACAAGCATAATCGGGCAGACGGGGGTGCGCCGCAGGTACAGTAACACTACACGCCAACCCGTGTCCGATTTCGGAGACGGCAGATTAGTGGAACATTCACACGTGGCAGCTGATTTGGGAAATCTTACACGTTGTATTATAGAACACAACGTGGTGCTTGAGGATTTCTCTTTTTATTCGTTTTTGAAGCAGGTCACCTCCGAAATCGGCCTCGCGTTGCCTTTACGTTTGATCAATCGCTGAATGAGTTGTGCACTACGGTTTTAATTGTCCGGTTCTACCTGGTCTCGCAGACGGGTGCAGACAGACCAGTCGGTCATCCTCAATGCGAATGCTATGTGTGGCTATGTAACCCAAAACACTGCCGAGCAAGTATTGTGCTTACGTGAAACATCGCTTGTCTTGTGCAAATGCACGCATTTAGCAGCTCTTGAATATCAAGATACGGATTTCTTTTATATCTCCTCATTATGAGGAATTCTTTGGTCAGTACGCATTGGCACAAATTCTCGAAAGCAACGCCGCCCCGAGGGGTGGTTGCGCAACAATGTATTTAATATATCTGACGCTCGGTGCGTAAATTCCCTTTCATTCCCACAACATGCGTGAGTTAAAAAACGCTACTGTTCACGTAAGCACACAACGCATTGAGGTCAGCGAGCTGGAAGTTCGTCATCGTATTTTGGGGCGCAACCACCGCCTGTGGCGGATGCGTTGTCGGGGTCATTGATTGTGGGATTCAACACTAGAGAAAACGCCAGCAGCATATTCGTCGGTTGGCGCCTTGTTCCCCTACATCCCACCCGCAGCCATTTTGCAGGATGATCTCGAGCGCGTTATCCATGGACCCATCTCATTGCTGGGCCTGACACAACGCTCTTGTCCTGTCAAAAAGAGAAAAATTGTTGCCAGTCGAATGTTTGCAAAAGGAGAATTTGTGTGCGAATACAAAGGAGCACTGTTGTCAGGAAAAGAGGGCGACAAACGCCATGAAGAATATGGCAGAACTGGTCGTCCAATTGGCTCGTATATGTATTGGTTCTGGTATCGAAATCGATCATACTGGTAAACAAAAGCTAGTCTTTCCCATTATTTTAATGTTGACTTCTTGTGTTGGCCCATTTATGTATGTTTTCTTACCGCTGGCGAAATTGCCCGTGTCGCTGGACCATGTTTAAACCACTGGAACTCAACTTTCAGACACCGTCCAGACACTTTTGACTCTTGTATCCCTAATTTATTAACTCATATGAAGGTCATGATTTACAGCAGTAACCACATGGGTTCCCAGAGACGAAATTACATTTGAATTATTGCACAGCCCGCCTGTCTACGTGAATCTGCGTTATGTAACGCTGAGTTGTGTTCCATTCATGCTTCAGCGTCGACGCTACCGCGGAGAACGCAGGCTACGGATACGGACGGCTCATGAACCACAGCAGAAATCCGACTCTGAAAGCAAAGGCTGTGTTTTTGGACAAGCCACGACTTGTTTTTGTGGCTGCTCGCGACATTAGAGTTGGAGAGGAGATGACGTTTGACTATGCTGATGAGTCCAAAATGGCAAAAAAGCACAACCCGTTTTTGAAGTGATATCTACAGCCTTAGTCCCATATATACATTCAATTTTGTTTCGTTTGGCTCTGAATATATGTATGAAGTTGATTGGAACGCTATGTCGCGTCATAATTACCGGCTTGTATTCCTGTGTGACTGAATTTGTGCACCAGCGTTTTTTTCTTTGTATTCGTCTTGTCGACATTGTTCATTATTCATTATTATCCTTGTTCTGTAACAAAAATGGATGCAGTGTGTTTGATCAGAAATGTACGATGAATATGGTATAATTAATTCCGAATCCGTTATGTTGTGTGTACATATAGGCTGTCTCAACAGTACCCTGTCACTTTTATTTGCTGGTCATAACTAATATTACAGCGGTTGGATTTTATCGTTTTATAACACAATCGAAACTTTGGGCGACTTTGAGCATGATAAATGCCAATAGTAGCTGCATGCACCGGTTGCCTCATGTTTCAGGGCCACTTTTTCGAGCGTGGTTGCATCTCTTTCGCTCCATTACTGCCAGCTTTTGCAAAAAGTGACTGAATCAAGCATTATAAGCATCACATTGCAGGCGGTGCATGCATGTATTCTGGGCATTTATGGTACGCACAATCGCCCAAAGATTCGATTGTGGTATAAAACAATAATATCCAACCACTGTAATATGTACCGGCAGATGAAGGTTACAGGGTATATTTGAGACGCCCTGTTTCATCCAGCACTTCTGATTTCACAGAAGTTAATCAGTTATGACCACTGAGTACACAGTAGAGCGGTGTACGTATCTTACATCACGTCATTCTTATGTGCATAGCTGATGCACCCATCGTTATCATGCCCATCGGCTCCAGTTGGTTTCGCAAACACAAGTACTTCCAGATTCGGATGTATCCACAATTTCCGCTGTTTGCAGCCCTGCGCACTAACCGTCATCAGACTTGTCGCTTGACGCTGATTCGATTGTCAGTCTCGATCAACAGGTGTGACTTGCATTTGATTATTTTTTACCTAAAAGCCATAAGAGCCTGGAGGTGCACCGGGACCTCTTCATTGGCAGCCTCACACGCTATTCTTATGTGCATAGCTGATGCACCCATTGTTATCATGCCCATCGGCTCCATTTGGTGTCGCAAACTCAAGTAGTTCCAGATACGGATGTACACACAATTTCCGTTGTTTCAGCCCTCCGCATTAGCCGCCATCAGACTTGTCGCATGACGCACAGTGGTAGGAAACGCACACTCGATTGACAGTCTCGGTCAACAGGTGTGACTAGCATTTGATTATTTTTGACCTGAAAGCCATGAGAGCCACGAGGTGCACCGGACCTCTTCATTGGCAGCCTCACACGCTATTCTTATGTGCATAGCTGATGCACCCATTGTTATCATGCTCATCGGCTCCATTTGGTGTCGCAAACTCAAGTAGTTCCAGATGCGGATGTACACACAATTTCCGTAGTTTCAGCCCTGCACATTAACCGTCATCAGACTTGTCGCTTGACGCTGACTCGATTGCCAGTCTCGGTCAACAGGTGTGACCTGCATCTGATTATTTTTGACCTAAAAGCCATAACAGCCTGGAGGTGCACCGGACCTCTTCATTGGCAGCCTTACACGCTATTCTTATGTGCATAGCTGATGCACCCATAGTTATCATGCCCATTGGCTCCATTTGGTGTCGCAAACTCAAGTAGTTCCAGATGTGATGTACACACAATTTCCGTTGTTTCAGCCCTGCGCATTAACCGTCATCAGACTTGTCGCTTGACGCACAGTGGTAGGAAACGCACACTCGATTGTCAGTCTCGGTCAACAGGTGTGACTAGCATTTGATTATTTTTGACCTGAAAGCCATGAGAGCCACGAGGTACACCGGACCTCTTCATTGGCAGCCTCACACGCTATTCTTATGTGCATAGCTGATGCACCCACTGTTATCATGCTCATCGGCTCCATTTGGTGTCGCAAACTCAAGTAGTTCCAGATGCGGATGTACACACAATTTCCGTTGTTTCAGCCCTGCGCTATAACCGTCATCAGAGTTGTCGCTTGACGCACAGTGGTAGGAAACGCGCACTCGATTGTCAGTCTCGGTCAACAGGTGTGACCTGCATCTGATTATTTTTGACCTAAAAGCCATAAGAGCCTGGAGGTGCACCGGACCTCTTCATTGGCAGCCTCACACGCTATTCTTATGTGCATAGCTGATGCACCCACTGTTATCATGCTCATCGGCTCCATTTGGTGTCGCAAACTCAAGTAGTTCCAGATGCGGATGTACACACAATTTGCATTGTTTCAGCCCTGCGCATTAACCGTCATCGGACTTGCCGCTTGACGCTGACTCGATTGTCAGTCTCGGTCAACAGGTGTGACTTGCATTTGATTATTTTTTGACCTAAAAGCCACAAGCGCCTCGAAGCCTTCGAGCCCTTTCAAAGTTGATGCTCTAGGCAGACAATCAGTTGATGATTTTTGGAACATCACAACCTATTTCGATTCCTCGTAAAATTATGACGAAAAATGGACTTTTATAGGTAGCGTTACACAATCAGGGGCGACAGAGAAAGTTTGGTTTCGAAACTTTTCGCTTGTCCCGAACTTTTCGGTCTGTACTTTATTGTTTGGTTGGGCTGATATGGCAAGGCGAACCTTGCTGGTTTTTCGTCATAAATTAATTAACTTTAGAATTGCGCAGGTGCAATGGATGGACAATTCTCGGTGTTGTCACCCATTCAGGATATCGATCATGTCACTCAGTATTTTGTCGGCGAACTAACGCGGCTGAAAGCGGAGATCGCCCATAAAGATAACGTAATTACTGAACTGTCCTCAAGGCTAGATCAAGCGCAGGCCAGAATCTTGTTCCTGGAGGGTGAAACGAAGCAATGCGAGCCGCCAAATGAAACGCCAGCAAACGAAAATTGCCGTCCTGCGAAGGTGAGCGTGAAAATGAAGAACCAAGAACTGAGAACTTGAAGCTTTGATCAGGAAAACTATCGTGTGTTTCTTGACCGAACAGGATTTTGGAAGTCATAATCGTAGTACATTTGTTTCCACTCCCAAAGTGCACAACTTTTACGCTGGTCGAAATTAGTGGCTTCCGTGACTTCCTTGATATCCTTAATCAATTTAGCCATGCGGACGAATGCAGGTTGATCCGATTCTATCACCAAGGTTGATATCACTCTAGTGTGTATCACTTCAGGTCGCAGCCAAGGTGCACTTCAAACTGCCCGAGGAAAAACGCTGCGATTTCAAGGAAAGGTACGTGAATCTGGAGCCAGGCAAACAGTTTGTTTGCATCAGGGTCTGGTGTGTGTGTTTGTCACACAGGCCAACCTGCACACAGCACGTATACAACATCACTGATCTTCAGGTGGGGTAAACAAGACAAAGCGAAGCGACAGGTACTTATGGACGGAATCAGGGAATCAACAAAATGCACGGATCTTGAAGCACACAGTACGTTGTTTATCGTCTTTCAAGTGAACTTTAGGCTAAGCCACGAGCTTTTATGAGCACCCTATTAAGTACTTCATGAATAATGCGAAGGAAGCTTCTGCAAAACGAGGTCTGGTAGCAAAACAACATGTGCTATGTTTCAGAATTGGCCAAGAAGTTCCACGATAATCATTACGATTTACAGCGCCGACAGGATCCCGCGAAGAAGATCGAATATAACAAACGAAAAAAGCTGAATCGACACAAAAAGATTGTAAGCTCATGTGGCCTGGCGGAGCGCTGCATGCACTGTGATGTAGAAATACCAAGCATAAGGCCTTTAGAAATGAAGTGTTCAATCCAGTACAATTTTGATTGACGGAAATGTAGTGCCAGCTTCCTGCAGGAAAAACGCCATCAATACGAAGCAAAGACCACAATTTTTTTTTACTTTAGCAATATGATCGACGCTTGTGCGCGCTAAACCGTGTCGCATCAAAATTCGAAAAGCACCCAGAGACCGACTATGTGTTTGGACTACATCGCAATTCGGTAGCCATCTACCGCACAATGGTGGTGATGGACACCATGTCGGATTTTGAAGAGGTTAAGCGAAGCATTTGGGGTGTGAATGTACACGTTCATACTTGAACACGACACCCATAAACAGCACATTGCACCTAAATTTCAGGACAAGGAACCGCAGTCGTCCCCGCAGTGCAAAAAAAAGAGAATCACGGTCAGTTTTCAATGAAACACTTGACTTTCAGATACATACGTACATTTATGTGAGCGTAAGGTGATAGATGGCAAAACATTACAATTACCCGTGGACTATGCATTGGCATTGAATAAAAGGCACTCGAAAAAACATTTCAATTCGTACATTCGAATTGCAGGAGCCGGCCGGTGAGGCATCAACGTCTGCGCAAGTGCACAGTTCCCGTGAACAAAAAAATTACAAATCCATTCGTCACGGCTGGGAATCAAAACATTTGACGGAACTCAAAAGCCGTTTGGATAAAGTCTATCTGACGTTGGTGTTACCATTCTGCTATAAGTTTTCTGTGAGCATGTGGTATGCACTGTATTGTTCTTGAAACTCATGGACTCCTGAACAGAACATCGATTATAAGACTCATTTTTATGTACGTTTGGAGAAAACCGGTTGTAACACTGCAAAATCACGACGGCACTTAAATATTATGAATATTTCGTCCATACTTTCAGAACTCTGGAACAACAGGTGGCCGCCGGAAAGCAACCGGTCAACTACACGCATCTGAAGAATCTGCCACGCAAGGGGCCTGACTGCCGATTGAGCGGCGAGCAAGCACCGTCGACCATTCCAAACGTCTGTTTGAAAGAGTACGAACATCTCTATCGATACAACAAGGAAGGCAGACTGACATACTTCCCCGCGCCAGCAAATGGTAATGACGCGAATGAGCAGGATGTCTCGTGAATACGCCACGATCTGATTGACTCTTCTGCCTCCAAAACTTGCCTGATTGTGAATTATACCTAGTACATATGTCGGGATTCAATGCCAGCTTTGGCTCAGTTTGGGACCGATTGTTTGTTCATATTGGCTCATCTGGACTTGTTGTTTCAGTATAATATAAAGTATACAATATATGTACTTCACAAAGATAAAATTTTGAAAACTGGTGAGCTACAATGCCGCTACTGTATGCACGTACCTAGGATTGTCATGATTGTTTGTTGACATTTGACGGATTAAAAGTTTCGTCTCCTGTCCACAGCAATAATCAAGAGTTTTACTGACAAAAACACATTCACGCATCCAGCACCATTTATTCACACTGTGTAGTATGTGTACAATGTAATCCAGGCGACATATGACAATTTAAGCACATTCTGAAACATCAGATTATCATAAAAAAAGAATAAAATGCAAGCAACAACCCGTTCAGAATATAATCCGAAAGTAAAAACGTGTATGTGTGCCAAAGTATCGATGTTCTCGCCTTAGTGTATTATTTTCTGCATTTCACAATACTGTTTATTATCACTCACTTTTTGGCTTGCTAATGCAGTATAAAGCAAGAATTAGGTCCATCTGGTTGCTTTTGCGCATGTGCTCCACTGTCTAGGTCCATCCAGGCACTCTCAACAGCTTGCTCAAAATCTAGGTCCGTCTAGGCAGTGGACCAGCGTGTAGTCAATGTCTAGGTCCATCCAGGCATTTGTTGGCTGCCTACCCAAAATCTAGGTCCGTCTAGGCAGTGGGCCAGCGCGAGGGCAATGTCTAGGTCCATCCAGGCGTTTTGTGGCTGCGTGCCCAAAATCTAGGTCCGTCTAGGCAGTGATGCAGCACCACCACAATGTCTAGGTCCATCTAGGCACTCGCGCAGCAGGCACTCAATGTCTAGGTGCGTCTAGGCAGTTTTAGCAGCGTGCCTACCCATGTGCCTGGGACAGACCTTTCCAGACCTAGACATTGGAGTTTTCCCTGTGCACCGTATACCGTATACCATATATTGTACCGTATACCGTAATCATACCGTAATCAGTAAATAAAGTATACCACCGTACATCCGTCGTTATTGGACATTGATTTATAAGAGAGCAACTACACATAAAGAACATAAACCCGTGGAGAACATTTTAGTTCTTTACATGGTGTTCTCGCCCATAAACAACCTTTTCAGCGTTGTTTCGTGATTGAGCACCTTCATTTATTTGTGTGAATTTAATTGTATTGTGTTGGTATACCACACCCATTTGTTTCCGTGATCTGATCAATCACGTATACATCCCCGTGTTGACGTCATAATATATTTCCTACGCACACGTGTTATACATTGAAACGTTGAACGTAGTCAAAATGGCGCCACCAGTTTCAACCCAGGACTACTTGGAGCTGAAAGCTCAGTTTGAGGAGGAACAAAACAGAACCCGGGATTTAAATAACCAGTTGCGTGACATGCGGGCACAGATACAAAGTAAGGGCTTGGCTGAAAGAATTCGATAAGGTCACTTTCGGATTCTCAGACCCCCAAAAATGTGGCTTTATCCGCATTTTGCTAGTCGGCCCAGCAGCGGCAAAATATGAAAAGTATTCCGATGGTTGCAAATCCGACTTTAAAACGTTATCGCAACAACTGATACATGATTTTCAGCAACAAGAAGCCGGAAATGTTACATCGCAGTATCTGCTAAAAAGGTCACAAAAAGCGTTTTAACGTTTGCATGTGAGCTTGAAGCATTGTATGAGACCAGCTACAATAAAGAGCCTGGAGCTGATGCACGTGAAATGTTGAAAAGCTGCTTGTTAAACGGTTTATTACCGTACCTTTGTACATTCGTGCGCTCAAGTTCGCACATTCCGGATGATTGGGATGAGCTGATTAAATATATACATAACTATGAGCTACGGTACGAAGGCGCTGTTTTGAAAGGGCAAATTGATACATCCGGTGCAGCAGTAAATTTCGCCGGACAAAGACGGCGTGAGCAAAATACTGATACATGGCTGGAACGTAAGGTTGAACGTATAGATAAAACACTGCAGCAGATGAAATTCCAGCCAGATCAACAAGCGCGCTGGGTCAGACAGCAAAACAAGTTTCGTGGACAAAGAAATGCAAATTATGCATCCAGACCTACTGATAGGCAACCAAGACCTTTCAATGGCCCCCGGAAAGGTCAGCCGACGCGAAATAATCAGCGAGATGACAGAAATTCGCGCCGGTGCTGGACTTGTAATTCACCGTATCATTTATCACTCTTTTGTAACGTGAATAAGAGCGCTCAGAAACCTCCTCAACGCCCGCAGCGTGCAGCAGGTCCACGAACTTTTTCGCATAAGGCAGGTCATAATGCGCGAGCCGCATGCGTAGAAGAAACCGCAGACATCCTTGGAGCTATACTTGCGGGCCGGAAAAAAACCGTTTTTTTCCGAAAAAAAACCGAAAAAAAAACCGTTTTTTTCCGAGGCCCGGAAAAATACGTTTTTATTTTTCCGGAAATTTTTCCAAGTGGCAACTTTTGGAAAAAAACGGTTTTTTCCAAAAATTTCCGAAATTTTTTCAAAGGTTGCGAAAGGATGTTGTCAAAACCAATGTAAATCAGTGCTAAACAGTTCAAAATGAGCACTTTTTAATCTCCAAGTGCATTTTTAGCCTGTTTCAGTCCATTTCCCGACAAAATTTTCTCCAAAATAGGCGTTTTTGTACCATGGGTATCCTTAAGTACTGGAAAAATATTTGGAAAAAAAAAACGGTTTTTTTTCCGAAAAAAACGGTTTTTTTCCAAAAATATATTTTGCGGAAAAATACGCAAGTATACCTAGGAGCCATCCATCGTTTAGAAAGCGAAGTGAATAGAATGTCATTAAACCAAGAACAGTTCCTAAGCCCTCAGAGTGATCATGCTTACACAGTTCAAGTCAGGGCCTTATTTACGGATGACGTTACAGATTTACCAGATTCAAAGGAACGTTCGGCCACAACCATGTCCGCCGAACCCCCGTCCGAACCCAATGCACCGGGCACAACGCCGCGACGCATCACCCGTAGCATGTCACGGCGCTCGCAGTCGTCTATTTCGCTAGATCGGCGAAGGTCCAGTTCGTCGGTTGAGGTCCTGTCCATCTATCCACCGCGAACCGATGCCATACTGATGCCACCACCACCAAACCCGCCTCCCATGCCGGTGCCGCCGCAGGTCGACCCAACCGTAGTCAATGTGCTCGAACGAACGGAGAATATTGTCGAAAATGCGATGCATGTAGGTCAACCCGTTCTTGCTACTTCTAGTAAATTGCCGCTCCATCCTTCAAAGCCAATTGGGGAAGTACATACCTCCGCACAGGCGGTTGGGAGCGCACATTCAACCTATTTTTCCACCTTCCAAACAAGGTCATGCGTTCTCCTACCAACCTAGGTGTTTCCTCTGTTTTTCGTTTGGTCATGTCATTAGTTGTTGCAATCTGCTTGACAGAACTGATGACTGGCAACATATCCGGTCACAGCAACACAATATAAGGTCAGTAACAGTCTGGGATCCGTCTGATAAAACAATTTCAATGCCAAATCAAACACCAGACATTGAAAACGACAAATGTAACCGCAACAGCAGTTCCCCCGCGTTACAGGTGACTGAAAACGCGCTGGAAGTCGCGGTTTACACCATGCAGGCGGCCAGCTGTTTCAGTCCCTGGCCGGCCCTGTGCACAACGGATTGGTGCCCCTCTACACAAACTACCAGCGACGTAATCAGAGGGGCGTGGTCGCGCGCGAAGCAGACACTCGCAGTCTCTGCCCGCACGTCCACCCTACACGGTCCGTTTCCCGCTACGCTCACGCAGCCACGCATTCTCGCGCCAGAATGCCCCGTCCACACCGCATCTGGAATCCGGCACGTCTGCACCTGAGGTCGTGACACCCGGACGACCTGTTCGTGGTGCCACCCGCTTGCGTGATGGCAGCATTCGTCGACCTACGCCGTGGCCGTCGCCAAGCAGCACCGCCCTGTTGATGATTGGTCTGCTGTTCATCCCGACGTTCCTGTTGCCGTTTGCCGGCGCAAACCGAACGAATGACCAGCCGCAGGTAAATAAAACCTTTTTCATTTGTGATGGCATGTTAGGTGGGCACCCAGTGACTTTACGCAAAGAAATCCAGTGCACTGGTCCTAAACCAAATGCACCAGTGCAAAATGCTAGTGTTCTTGTTTGGATCCCCAAAACCCGACCACAAGTCACAGATGCATTTCGTTGTACGAATCAAACAGTCACTGTGTGTACATACACGAGCTTCTTTCTGGACAAATCAGTGCTCAGCACGGTTAAAAACACTGTGCCTGTTACAAAATTCCATTGCTCTGCTTGGGTAGAAGGCTTACGTTCGTGCCAAAACAACACCCACTGTACCGCTGGCTTGAATAACAATCTGAATTTTATGCGTTTAGATGAGCGCACATGGGCTACTGACGTACAGTACAGTTGGTGTTGTGCTGCGCATTGCCGTACAACATGGAGTATTATTGTCGAGTCTGGTCATATCGAAAAATTTCCACGGAATAAAATTTATTCTGACTTAGGTGATATATCGCATTGTAAGCCAAATGATTCCGTATGCACCACTCTCGACTCTACCATTCTATGGGAACCAGAGCCTTTAGTTAGAATTATATGCCCATACACTGTCAAAGGTGCATATGCGGCCCACATTAGTGGAAATCATATCTTGATACCCGAGTTACAAGCCGCATTTACATTTAGAAAAGACCGCGTTGTTCCAATCTGTAACTCCCACAATTTTTACACTGTGGAGCAAAATAATGTTTTATTGCAAATCTCGCCGATTCAGGCCCCCGGAACGGAACGTGCGCGACGGTCCGTAAATTATGACGATTTGTCATCGTCCGATCGGCGCATTCTCAGGAACTTTCTGCCGACCGTCGGTTTCCATCCATTGGATCTCGAATTCGCACGTCGTATGCAAGGTACAAACGGTTCTATTGATGTTTCAAGTATCGCTGAGCCAGTAAATAGTAAATTACAATATGTAGCTGATACTACCTGGCTCTCCATCACTTCAAGTTTCACATACACTTGGACAGAACTGTGTAGACTTGCAAATTGGAGTTATCGATTGACAAAAACATGGCTAAGATTAGCCCCAAGTTTAGGCATTAGAACGATATTGAACATGGAAAACATTCAGGCCACCTTGTATGGTGATGTCCTGGTTCTTAGCTTGTGCCGCATTATGTGTAGTAAACACCAAGTTGATCCTGAACACGTTGACGCTTTGCGCGACTGAATGTCCTCTTGCGTTTTGCAGGTCCTTTTATAGGTTACTGTGGCTGTGGCGGATGTTCTTTCTGTGTCTGACGTTTGCCCAGACGACCACCAGTCTGTTCTAATGCCTGCACTCCTTTCTGCAACAGGGCAGCGCCTCCGGCTCTTCCTCTTGTTGTGGCAGATTCTTTCAACGTTTTCCCAGATACCAGGTCAGTTGCGATTTCAGCTCCAGTTTTTATGGCTTGTTTACCAATTGCACGACCTGCTGACTTAACGACAGGAAACAATGCACGAAAAATACCACGAAAAATATTTCTAAGTCCCGCACCTCTTTGATACGGTAGACCAGCGAAACCAGCTCCATGTTGTTGTGCTATGTAGAAATTAGTCCAATCTTTCTCAGAAATTGGTATAAATTGAACCCTCATGTTTGCGACGAAAATGAAGTTTTAGCACAGCTTTTCCGTATGCGAATGCAATTGGCTTGTTGGTGTCTGTTTTTATACTGATCTCTACTGCTGAGAACTCCTTCTTAAGTACCGGCACGTAATGGGGGGGCGATGAATGTGCGCTCAACAATTTGACCATACTCACCAACAATAGGTATTGTGCGAAGCAGAGCAGCCAAAGTGTTTCCAACAATCTGTGGTTGACACAGGTCACAGTAGATGTATATTCCATACAAGCCTCCACGCAAATCAGGAGGATAGGTAGCCACAACAGAGTTTTGGTAACGACGTTGGTCAAACCCGATGATGTACTGAAGCTGTGGTGAGAGAACCACACCCAGTTTGTAGCTGGAATCTATATCTATTCCAAACTTGTTGCGGTATCTGCCATAATGAAACGTAATTGCTTTTTTGACAATCTTTTTTTGTGCTGTACTCTAATTTTTCAACGGCAGAGACAATGTGGCGATATAGCTCATCAGCGCTTTGATAATATCCCGGCTCTAAGGTGATAGTGTAGACGGTAGGGTTGTAATCTGGAGACCCGTGGTCCTTGTAGTCTATAACCTTGATTTCATTATTACGTGTATTGTTCCATTCAAGATCAGTGTTGACATTGTTCCAACTAAATGGGTAAAGAATCTCCACCAGTGCCACTTCCCATGAGCCAGCTAAGCGGATGGTTTGAGGTAACTGAACACGAAATTCTGAAGTTGTGTTTTTGGAGTTGTCCCTGCTTTTGGTGTTTGATGGCAGTACGACGTAAAAGTCACCGGTCATGATTGCGTTTCAGTGTGGGATTTGGCAAAAGATATCCCATACAACTGCTCAATAGAATAATCCAGATTTTTGACTCACTTTCACTGATATTTATGCACAAGTTCACCAGTGACGTACAGATTATCACGTAGATCAACAACACTTGAGCAAAAAATACAATCTGGGTTTTAGAATAGTCTCTACCAAACACATACCAACGTTTGTCACTTGACTCACTGACGTCTTCCATTGTTAATTAACAAATAAACGTTCTGTTTATATACTAACCAGCTTGTCATCACGAACCCAAGACAATTCTGGATCATTTTTAAATTTCACCAAATGCCATATCACACCGTCACGTTTCTCAGTTTTGCGAAGCGACTGGATTTCTTTAACAGGAGCCTCAGAGTCTCTGACTTGTACAAGTTCTTCAGTGTAAAACACTCCGTTGACATCATCTCCGTCTTCATCCTTAAGTTCATATGTTGCCGGCGTCCTGTTGCGTAGAATTTTGGCAACGGTGTAGATCTGTTTGCTGTAGGTGGGCCAGTATCCTTTTGCTAATTTATGTTTTTCTTCCTTGATGCGTACTTTATCCCCAACGTTGAATTTTAGGTACATCTTTTGGACTTTGTGGCCATAAACACGGCTCCATGTTTCATGCTGGTTGTGACGATTGACATCAGCAGGTGCACACTTAATGGTACGATGGTAGGATTTATTGGTTGCATCCACAAAATATGGCAGTACATCCACATACCTTTGCGTTTTGTTCTTGGTGAAATATCTCCAAATACGGGACTTGAGAGTGCGAATGTACCTCTCAACAATTGCGCACTTCACATCCGGCGACGTACTGTACTTGTGTTGAATATCATGACGCTTCAGACACTCTTGAAATGGCTTCCCTACAAACTCTAAGCCTCTGTCTGTTGTCAGCACCCAAGGTTTCCGTCCTGTTTCTTGCATTATCTGATCCAAAGCCTCTGCGACTTCTTCTGGCTTCTTGCGTTTTAGGCCACGTGCAAAAACAAACCGACTTAGAACATCAATGAATATAACAATATACGCAAAACCACTATTTTTTGTCTTTAGCTGGTGTAAATCAGCTATGTCTGCTTGCCATTGTGCATCTAATCCAGCTGTTTTTGTGACATTACGTTTGAACTTGTGACGTAACGGTTTATGACGTGTATAAGTCTCTTGTTTTGACAAAAATTTCCGCACTTGTTCCAACGTAACTTTTATTTCCCTCTTCTTGCATTCACGAAAAACTGAATCAACACCAGCAAAGCAGCTAGGGCTAGACAAACTGTAATACACATCTTTCAGCTGAGCCTCCATTCTACTTACTCTCCCAAGGACTCCACCGCACTGGGGGGTTCCTTTGCCGAAAAATTCTTGGTTTATGCACTTTTGCAGAAGAAACAGGAGTTTTTGTAGCTGACGACTGTGTAGCCGGTGACTGCACTGGCGTTTGAAACGATGGCCCGGGAGATTGTTGAGCAGGAGTTTGAGGATTACGTGCTGCGACAATTGGCCTATATACTGGAGATGCAACAGGCTCAGTTGAACGATTCAGTAAATCCTTGTTTGATATCAAAGTTCTAGGAACATTGTTTTCAATCATAGCAGATGCAAATTCACGCCAACCAGTTGGGCCATCACTGTTTAGTTTTCCAGGTTTCACAAACGTATGAATAAGATCAATGATATTAGAACCCGAAATTTTCTCTCCTTTATAAACAATTTCATTCAGGTCATTCCACCTTAGATGTGGATTACGAATAGCAAAATCTAGGAGAGTCTTGGCCTTGCTGTTCAGTTTATTGTGCAGGTTTGAAGTTATGTCACTTTTAAGCTGGGAGTACTCATCTTCAGTTGGAGTCAGCTGCATGGAAGGACGCACTTCATTGTTGCGAAGTTTTGTGTACTGTCTTAGCACTTGTTGATACCGCACTGCCTTTTCCTCAGGGGCCAGCTTCCTGTCTTCCAAGATCTGTTTGAGTTGTTCATCAAGGCGACCAAGCTCCACAATAGGTGTATCAGAAGTCAGCTGTTGTTCCTGGCGCTGCCGTTGAATCAGACGGTCAATCAAGTTTGAGGGCACTAGGGCCATTTTGCGCACGTGATCCATGATCACTTAATCGAAGCACTAAGCAGTGCTATAGCAGGACCAAGAATATACGGAAGAAACCCGCCTCTCTGTGACACTATTTCCTTCTTGGCGTTAAGTGGAACTTTCCTGTCAGCAAGTTTGCGTAAAGTCCCTTGATGCCGTTTCAACTTTGATTTGGCTGTGTTGTTCAATGTCACGGTGCCAAGTAAGACGTTCTTGATTACTTCACAAAGTGCTTCACAAATAGCAAATCCTTGTCAACTTTTGACAAAATAGCTTTCCGAATATGAGGCTTGGCTTTACTTAGCACCACAAGTGTGTTAAAATTGCGCTTAATTCTGGCAGACATGTTGATTAAATGAACGATAGCCTCCCTCTATTTATACCATTGGCTCATAGACGTACTGGATTGGGTCTTCAGGAAAAATACAAGTCCGCATGCGTAAATTATCGGTGGTAGAAGGTTCTAGATCTAGTAACAGATAGCCGAAAGGTTGGCTGGTTGCATCATCATAGCTTTCAAGTAAACATTTCTGTTTTGTTGGGAACACTTGTTTAGCAATGTTCATTAACTGCAGGCGATCTGAAGGATTACGCATGAGAATGACGCATGACCGTTGATGCGAGCGGTTCGGATATTATCAAAAAACAAGTTCTGTATCAGGAAAAGAATAGACAGGTTCCAAAGATGGGAACCTTGTGTAAATAATGTATTCAGTTCATCTTTTTTCTTCCCACCGTAAGTTTGCATTAAGTGATCACATATCAGAAGTTTGCGCGTGTTTCTATCATCTTTCAGCATTGACAAGTCCGGAATACCCTCAACTAGTGTCACCAAAGGATTGGACTCAAGTTCCTGGTATTGATCCAGCCATTGTCCATAAGCCCAAATAATTTTCTGAGGTGGTGGAGTGATAAGTTCAGACGCGTGTTTTACAAACTTCTTTGCC
>JASAMV010002566.1:0-24311 GCA_030248065.1 Rhynchonema sp. JSB1_4 | reverse complement strand
ATGTATAGGGTGGGTCAAAAAGTGCTTTACTAAGTTAAGACTCATACATATGTGGTAAACTCGTACAAAAGTATCTCAATTGGGCTGGAAATTGATAACACCGGGGTTTGTGGGCAAGGAGAAACCGAATATTAACCGATTTTTTGGTCTCGAGTTTACATAGTACCATATGTCCAGTTACAATGGTACAGTTACTTTAGATTATTATTGATGCTGTATTGGAATCGTAATTGATATTCTTTGGAACAAAAGAATGACTACCCAGGATGGAAAGCTAATGCCAAATTCACGTGGCGATTAATGGTTATGTATCTGTGTGTTAAACGAGTTAGGATGCAAAAATAATCAAAATGGTAAAGCAAAAATAACGGCAACGGCACAGCACCGAGATGTCTGACTTCGACCCCTGGCATGCCAGCTGCTGCTCCTCCGTTCATCTCGTTCGCAGCTTTTATGCGTTTGAGCGCTTTGCATTCGGGTTTGTGATCGAACCAGCCCAGCTCCTGGCACGCGCGTGAACAGAACCACGCAGCATGACACGCGGTGCAACGCAACAGCTTGTGCTCATCTGGGAAGAACAAACTAACGTTGAAAGATTGAAACATCAGACATTGTTTTTGTTGCACGGGGTGTATTGCACCAGGTCATCATCAGAGTGGCTGCACCGTACGTGACCGTAAACGCACTTGCAATCAAACATCCCTCTGCTTGTGTCGACTCGAATAAACCTCGTCAGTCAAAAGGGCAAACAGCAACAATTTATGACAGATCACCCACCTCGTGTCGCAGCCAAACAATACCAACAGTGTGTGTCCAGTTCATCGTCCAACAAGGCATAAGCGAAAGGATAGAAAGTCAGAGTTTCAGGTTGATCGGATGTTGATGCTGAGCTGCTGGATTCTCCCGATGGTGGCGGAGCCATTATTGAACAAAACAACGGTCTCGTTCTGAAAACCACGCCGAAAGCTGTCCAAGAATTGCAAACTCAGTCCGTCAAAATCACGTGTCGAGATAAAGTAAAAAACCCGAATGGCCGCGCTGGCTGATGTTTTGTGTTGGCTAAAACATTAGCTTGAAAAACTGGCGGAAACCTTCGCAACAAAATGTAAGGAGCTGCGGCTGCATCCATAGCTGAACAGGAGAGCAATTGCTGCTTGTCTGCCAGTGCCAATTTGTGTAAGTAGCTGGCTGGCTTGGGTGCTGCACAACAACAAACCCAATGCTGTCTGCGTACGGCCAGCTCCCCTGCACGCGTGGCCAATCTTTTTGCAATTTGCAGCAGAGGCACGCGAAATTCTGACCATTGAATATCACACCACACTGTATGCACCTCTTTCTGCCAAAGGCCTGCTTTTTGGCTCAGCTTCACAACATTGTTGCGTGACGTTCTGGTTGAGTGAAAACGTTTTTACCAGACGGAGAGCATTGAAAGCGCATAAACTGCGCAAGAATCGTAACAAAAGTTGTGTCCGCGCGAAATTTTAGGCAGTTGAGGGAACATGGAATAAAAATAATATATAGCAATAATTATATGCACAATTATTATGAATGTCACCCAGTCCAATCTCTATATTTGGCATAGGCAACAGCCACAAACAGCACGACCAGTGCACCGATAGCCACGAATGAGTGCAGTGCCACGGCGACGGTCGGCACCAGACTCGATTGGTCGGCTCGCAATCGGTGATGCGGTGAATGTTGTTGATGTTTCAAAGCTAGTTTATTCAGATGTGCATCGTAGCGACGTGCAATGATGAGGGGTGGTTGATGCGTGCGTAGACAGACCACGATTGCACCGCCTGAAGCAACATGGATAGGTAGGTGAGTAGCAGGTTTTACATGCAGCTTTACAGCTGCAAAACCATACTCAATTCGGAGTAGCGCGTCGGACTAAATAATGTATTTCACCAGTTGTGTCCAAATTACAAGCTAAAAACTAGCTTCGCGAAACCCCCACTGGCTATGTAAGCCTAAAATAAACAATGAAGCTTTGGGCATGCTAATATCACTGGTATTGATCGCGTAAAGCGTGAAACATCGGCCAGTCAGCTCAGCGCTCACCCAGCGGCCTGAGCGGATGTGTGAGTGCGCGTGCATGCAGTCGCTGTTGCAAGCAATTGACGACACTAGTGGTCATGGCCGTGTTCACCAACAACAACATCGATCGGCGACGATACTGATGCGACAGACGCACCAGCTTGACCACGTACTCCTCAGTCTCCTCGTCACGCAGACCGCACAGATCGAAATGCTCCGTCTCGCTGCAATACAAGCGTACTGATGAGCACCTGGTACACCGCAACATTATCAGACGCATTCAGGAACGCTTCCATTATCTTTGGGGTCAGACGATCAATACTTGACAACAGGGTTGTTTCAAAAAAAGTGGTTAATTAAAAAATTTAAAAAAAATTTTTTTGAAACTCAGATTTTGCTTTTTTTAATAAAAAGAAGTTGCCCAAAATGGGCTGAAATGTCCAAAAATGGCCTTTTTGGAAGCAAAAAATTGGCACTTTTTTTCTGTGGACGGGACAATTTTTCCAAAACCGCGCCTGCGGCGCCCTGTATTGTCCCCAAATCCGTACAGGGATGCGCGGGGCTGGTCTTTTATAGTGATGTGGCACCGATAATGTACTACTACATACATGCTACTACACATGTATATATGCAGGTCTGGTGCAAAACCGGGCGCGCAAAGTCGATCTGACGTGCAAGATTTGGGCTGTAATCGATATTTTGATGGTCTTATATCAGATATACGGCATTAGATGCATTAAAATACGTCGTACGGCATGCTACAATACATCAGAGTAACATCGTTAGTGAACATCAACTTCAGACTGGTCAGAGACCATGGAATCTGCACAATACTACCGTGTGTCACCACACAAGTTCGGTCTCAGGCGAAAATTTTTCAATTTTTGAAACATATGTTGTATCGATTTCATTTATCCTGAAACGTCGTTTGCAACACTTTTTCTAATAAAAAAAATTTCGTCAAAAAAATCAAAAATTTTTTTTTAAAAAAGCTCGTTAATTAAAAAAATTTTTTTTCAACCCTGCTTGACAAGAAGAAAAATGCCAGCTGTCGCGCGGCAAGAATCAGGATATGGTTCTCGGCATCATGCTGGTCGCATATAAAACACCTATACAAGATTGTTTACTCCCCAAAGTAAAAAGATATCAGTGTGGTTACGCACAGGAGCAAAAGGCGACTAAAAACATCACCGAAACAGAAGAAAAGCTTATTTGCCAAAAGAATGAGCAGGATTTAGAAAGAGGCATTGCATTCCTTTTGAAAAGTGAATTAAAAAACGATACGCCTTAAAGGGGAAATTGCACATTCCTTTTCGCCTTCAAACTTTACAAGGGCTGAGGTAACAGTTTGGACATCACAAAAGTCAAATCACTTGTTGCCAATTCTCAGACGTGCAACCACAAGATGCAAACAAAGAGGAACCGCCGGGAAGAAAATTCGCCGCGGACCGGCCGAATTTCTACCTGCGCATTCAGGGTTTCAAATGGTCTCGACGCGGTCTGCTAATATTTGCGTCAGAACAAAATGTTCCATGGTGCACCAGCCAACTTGCCACATCTCGCAAAAGAAATTTCGAAAATTTTCGTCATTCTCTTTCATTGCGTGCGGCATCGCCCGTGCAACTAGCGTGGCGAGCGGGCTGAAACATTTTGTTCTGACGCAAACATTAGCAGATCGCGTCGAGACCATTTGAAACCCTGAATGTGCAGGTAGAAATTCGGCCGGTCCGCGGCAAATTTTCTTCCCGGCGGTTCCTTTTGAACTGCATCTCATGGATGCATCTTAGCAAATTCATACTAAATAATTTGAGTTTTGTGATGCCCAGACTGCAGTCTAAGCACTTGCAAAGTTTGAAGGGCGATTAGGAATGTGCAATTTCCCCTTTAAGGGAACCATATTGCGGCCAATAGCGTAATGAGGCGACGACCGCAAGCTGTCACAGGTTCGATTCGTACCAGTAACGGCATAAAGAGTGGGTAAAACGATTATGCGTTGGCCGCAATATGGTTCCTTGATGGCGTATCGTTTTTTAATTCACTTTTCAAAAAGAATGCAATGCCTCTTTCTAAATCCTGCTCATTTTTTGGCAAATAAGCTTTTCTTCTGTTTCGGTGATGTTTTTAGTCGCCTTTTGCTCCTGTGCGTAACCACTGATATCTTTTTACTTTGGGGAGTAAACAATCTTGTATAGGTGTTTTATATGCGACCAACCGAGAACCATATCCTGATTCTTGCCGCGCGACAGCAGGCATTTTTCTTCTTGTATTTGTTTTATATCGAGTAAGCGCATTTTCTCATTCGGTTGACGGAAAATACATATGATCAAGCTGATAATTCGTTCACTATACAGAGGAATTCACTATGTAGAGGTTCACCTTGTGGTGGTTTGACTGTATTCATGTTACTGTTTCACACCTCAATCAAGTCAGAGCTAAAAAAGCGATGTCACCATCGGATTCCCCGACCCCAGAAACATAAACAGCTGACACATTATTGGAGATCAGACCACCATTACACTATTTATGCGCTTTGATCAATACTGAGTTCCGGTTCTGGCTCCGAAAAGTTCCAGATTTAAAAACCAATGCCACCGTTGGGTTTCTCGACCCCATATACCGCATGCACTGTCGTTATGATCAGGCCAGTATTGTGCGACTTATTTGCATGGCTACCGCGCATGCCCCGATAAAACGACCGTTAAAGCGACATTGAGATCGATTATACAGCAAGACTGATGTTGAAACGTCCTGTGTTCACAGATCGGCGGTGCACCAGGACATCGTCAGTGCGAAGGCACCAGATGACCAAACGTGGGCCCAAAAAGTGGCGAGAGCATTTTATTTCCCAAAAGCATCCGGATTACCAATTTGCAGGCAAGCTGTTCTGCTAAACAATTTGCCCACCGTGCATAAGCATTCGGATTATTCATCTCAAAGATGAACTCAGCCGCCACCCTGTGCCTGCCGGCAGCCCGCAACAATCGTATGAAATATCGCTGTTCGTTGTGTGCCCCATCCAAGTTGTTGTGATCGCCAATGATTGCTGGCGTCAGGAGGCGATCATTTTCGTCGCGATTATTTTGGTGAAGGTTCATTTTTGCGTTTTTCACATATATTCGAGAATTGGTGTGGCACAGGTATGTGTTCTATTTTATGATTTCCAACGAGCACAGGGCTTGATGGCCACGTGGACAAAGACAAAAGCACGTAAACACAATCAGTTGTTATTATTCGCGATGACTACCTATGTTTCGAACAAGCTCAGCGACACGTTTTCTTGCGCAATTGATTTTCTGGTTTCGTCTGCTGCAGCCCATTCCATTACTATGTGTGTGTATGTTGACCACATTCTTGCTCTTTCAGCCTTGGTCATGAAGCTGGTACAGTTTCCAGTCAAAAAGTTCAGGTTCCACTCAGGTAAATGCGTGGGAGAAAAAGAAAATATTCGTGGGCAATGTCAATTTGACTGCTGTATTTTATTTTATGCTACTTCATGTGATTGCCATTTCATGGGCACACAGTTGAATTGAATATGAAACTATAGATAACTGTCAATTTAGATGACTGATTTTGGGCTTGGGAGCGGAGAATGAAACAAATGCACGGACACAATTTTTAGCTGGAAACGGTTGCCATGTCAAGCAACGCTTTCCGTTCTGATTCTGTACCGACGACAGGATGTTGTCCTCCGCAATGAAATTAACTTATCATCAAGTGATGTCCATGACACAGTCATCAGATTGTGGCACTGACACATTTACATAACTAATAACCTGCCCAATAAATGCTTGCCCCTGATGTGCACAAAACACGGCCTATTCTAATGTCGTCGACGCAGTCTAAACGCTGTAGCGACCTTCTCCTCATGCACAACGATACAATGGGCCGTATCAACTTTGCGGGCAACTGCTATGTGTGCGCTTCTTGTTTTGGTAATTTGTACATGGTAGTTAACATTCGTCTCAGCCATTCACCGAAGCCTGTAATCCACAGTTTCATTGTATGTGTAGCTTAAACGGTTCTTAGAGACAACGATTAAAGTTTATCACAAAACCCGAGATTACATAATACACATACAATGAATAATTATTGTATATGTCTTTGTTAACTTTCTTGATTTAGTGGGCACAAAAATAAAAAAAACAAAGCTTACATTTACATGCGGTGACTGAAACGGTTTTTGCCAAGCTGTTCATCCGAGTGTTCCACTTGCTGTTTTAAAAAGCAGGTAGTCAAGAACGACTACGGTATTTCAATCCCGTTGTTATCTGAATTCAAATGGATGCGCTTGTTGCTCATGTTGTACAAATTACACGCACGTTCAGCACATAATTGATGACAACGATTCATGCGTGTGCAATCATAATTCAACTCGACCTGCCCGCACCAGAGGTCCATCAGATGGTTGTATGGGTTACGGTAGACCCGGACATCAAAAGGTTACGGTAGACCCGGACATCAAAAGGTATAAGTCGCACAGACAGGAGCACGGCAATACAACGTCCGAATTTTAACCATTGGTTTTGTGGCATGCAGAGTGTACCTGTAATACCTGTACTAGTATGCGTGAACCCTGGGCATGTATCCTCAGTATCACACCATGAAGCGCTACAGCAATCCCTGACCGGTGGAACCCGCCGTTTTGTTTATGGTTAATCCAGTGGAAAAACTGTCCATATGTCCATGTGTTTCGGTTGGGACAAATCAAGGCTTTGCGTACATCCACAAATTGGCTGGATGTGATGTGAACATGGGGTTAAGTCACGTACAATATGGTCGCTATTGACAGCATGTAAAGCAAACAAACGATGCGGGACACAGAACGAGGTCGGGGTGGAGTTAGTCCGTTTGTGAAAGTGGCCAGATCCGGAAGAACTCAACTTTTTGGAGCGCGGCAGACATGCAGTATCACGTTCGTCAACTGCTTAAACTTGGATTAAAAATGAAACTGCAAGATTGAATGCAAAAATGCAGCACGAATCGTAATAAAACAATTGGATTCGCAATGTTTGTGTACCCACCCCAGTTATCACCACCTGACCCCACACCCGCGCGGACCCTGTAGGCATAAGCAGCACCTGCACTGTACACGCGTCACTGCACGCAGAACATATCCGTATGGGTTACGGTAGCTAACCGCGATTGGTTGTACAAATATTTGGTGCCCTGTTGGCTTACACTTGAAGGGTGCATTATTGGCTTGGCTTGTGTTTGTGTTGTAATCGGAAGTGGCTGCTGACTGACAATATTATTGACAACATAATGCGTGTGAAAAGCACTTACTTACCCATCAAATTGATATTTACGCGCACTCAACTTGCTTGCGCGCACTTTGCGCAGGTACTGCATTGCATGTACATCCTCGATGACTTGGGATTGAAATTGGGATAATGAAGTTAGACAATTGTTTTTATGAGAGACATTTTAGTTCAGTGGTTACGGTAAGTATAGTGTTCACCCCTGATAACGTCAGTACAACCAGTCCTGTCTGTATGGTTCAGACGCGAACAATGCTGCCTTTGTGTCCCACTTTTCACCACATTGTTGGTCCAGTCACCCAACTAGTCACCTATTGCTTGTTGTTTGCGCTGTTTATTGGTGTTTGCATTTGAAAACGATGAGCTGCATACAGCATCAATTTCACGACACCCGCCCCTTTCTACCCGGCACCCGACACTAAAAGCTTCTAGTTGCATTGCAGCCTGCTGTCTGGGATTACGGTGCTGCAACTGTAAGTACTGTATGTGTTGTAGCCAAAAGATCACAGAGATCCACTTGTAACTTGCGGGCTTCAGTCATGCTTGCAGTCAGATCAAGGCATGAAACCTGACCACGTCTGGTGTGTATTTTATTGCACTTTCATAAAGTTCATAGGCAAAGCAAGGGCGGGTCCAGGGGGCACAGGGGTCATCGCCCCCTTTCGTCCATTTGGCCCCTGAAGGGGGCTACCGTTTCGGAAGGAAGCAGGACAAAGGAACCCTAAATCGCAGCATTTTCACTTTGATGCACTTAAAAAGTCAAAAAATCGGGCACTTCGAGTGTAGATACAAGTACGTATATTTTCAATGAAGCTTGGCTTTGCGCGCGTAACAAGTGCCAAAATTTCACGCGAATTGTCACATTTTGTATATGAATTTCGGTGTCAAAAGAAACTCTAAACAAGCACCAGATAAAAATGACCTTTTAAAATACAAGCACCAGATAAAATTTATTTTTCGGATTTGGTCCCTGCCTTGGCCAGAAGCTGGATCCGCCACTGAGGCAAAGTGAAAAATAAGCGGATTGTGTATGCTGGCTTGACATTCGGGGACACGGAACTTTTCCAAGCAATATGATTGTGTGATTGTCATGTACCGTATTCACGCTTGGTGCACGAGCTACAGGCGTACATTCATCAAAAGTCTGATAGGTTCATAAAGTTGAGACAGTGGCGGATCCAGCGTTGGTCGAGGGAGGGGCCAAATTAAAAAGTTCTTTGATCTGTGTGGTGCTTGTCATGTTCTTGAAATCTCATTTTCATATAGTGCTCACTTAGAATTTGAACCGAATGCTGTACAAAAATACGACCATAGTTTTGTTGCCAAAATTTTTTCCGATCTCCTCAGGGGTGGCTTTGACGAGGGGGATGACCCCAGTGGCCACACTGAATCCGCCCCTGCAAACAGGTATCCCAGCCATCCCAGATCACGAACAGTTCCATTGCTTGCTGACGGCGTCTACCTGCGTAGGATGTACACACCTGACCTAATCCCAGCTCAACTTGTCCTCTGTAATGCGTCCCATTGTTTCATCGCAGTCATTTCTCACGTGCCCCATTCGAACACACAATTGCAACCCATTGTAGCAAAGTCGTTGCGTCATGGTGCGAACAGCAAACATACCGTATACCCACCTCCACATATGTTCGTATTGTAATTGTAGTATGGTTCCACATCAGAAGGTTGACCTTTTGCAAAGATGTCAGGTATTTTGTTTCCCAGTTGGTCACGTTGCCCGCAGTGTCGTAGGGGTAGCTGAGCTGCGCAACCAATAGCCTAACATATTCGAAGAGTATACCATCTAAGTGCAAGTGGCGCTCATTTACTCCAAGCACTTGTCTTCATTGTAGTAACCATCAAGCCACGCACTTGTGTGTGAGTGCCTTATCTAACCGGTCATCTTCAACTCATAATCAATGTCTCCATATGTCCCGGTCAATTGTGTTTTTCGCAACCGAAATTCGTGGCACAATATGGTGGTGACACCATAAACATAAAAACGTGGCCAATTTCCGGCCCCGGACACTTAAGGAGATGTGCCTATTACTGGCTCGTGAACTTTTGTCCATAAGCTGTGTATACATACGTATTCTTGAAGCATCACCATGCCACTGGCGCCGCTTATGATCTTTTGCACATGCACACAACCAGACAAGGATGTAGGTACATACCTACATGCCGCTCTGTAATTGTCTGCTGACCTCTACGAGCACGTTGCATAATCTTACAACCCACCTCACACCCCGGCAATCTAGCCCCCGATCGGTCACCAAAACTGCGCTGCCCCCTTACACTTCAATTAGTGCTCATGCACCGCGGGGCTGGGTCATGTCACTGCTTTGGAAGTTCGGACCGTTTCAACTCTGACAAGCCGCTTCGTTCTCATTGCATGTCCGAACGTGTCATCTTTGTTTGCACCGTTGTACAGTAACCTGCATGTCAACTTGCAAACAACCTCTCATGTTTACACCATGTGCGCACGGTGTATGTGAGGTGCGGCTTTGTGTTTTGTTGTTGATATGTCATGGTGACTCCGGTTTGGTGTATAGCCGGTTTTTATGGTCTTACACAGGTCGTATAAGACGTATCTATTTCTGGAGAGATATATAAAACCGATTAGACCGTTTTCACGCCTCGATGCATTTAATTCTTGGAGTGCTCTTGTTTACGGTTTTGGTATCGCAGTGCAGTTGGCCGCACCATGCAATCCCCTTTATTTCAAACTGCAAGTTGTTCATGCATGCGCTTGGCAAGATGTCCCATTAGTACCCATCTGCACACAGTAGTTCTGCCCGCAAGGAGATGAGGACGGAGAGACATACCGACGAATTTGCTAGTGGTTGCACAGTGCAGCAAACCCGATCAGCTTGTCCTTGCCTCGCCATAATTATAGTTGTCGACCACCGACGTGGCCCCTCAGGCGGCGATCAACCCCGAGGACAATGTTTTGCAACGTTCCTTCGATTGGACTCAATGTGCGCAATTGTTGTTGCATTCTCTCGCTCCACTCTTTCTTTCGTTTTGTTTGTGCGCGCGAGATAATTATTCGTGTCGGTCAGGGTTACGGTACTGATGTCTTTGTCACGACTCTTGACTCTTGCTTTCTTCCAGAATATCGAGGTGTCTATCAATCGAAACATCCAGAACCACAAATTGGAAACAGCCATGTTTCTAAATATGTTCACCGCATCACCGTTTCCGTTCGTCCATCAACACACCAAACCAATCCAACCACCGCACATCAACAGGCAGACACCAGGTGAACGTTATGTTGTTTGTTTTTATTCAGTTCTTTCGGTGGTACACAAGCGAACTGTGTGAAAGTCCCATAACGCGGTGCGCTTTAGGTCCACACATGAGTTCCAGTCGATCGATGCAGGCGAAACACAATGTAATGAAATTTGACAGAGCTTTCACACGCATTTTCGCAATCTCGACTTGCCTTGAGCCGGTTTGATCGACACAACTACTGTACATTCATGCTGTTTGCAGCCATGTTATCGCCTCACATGTTAGTGCCATACCTGAACGCAATGATGTCATCGCAACGTGCTGGTGCCCCGGTACTCGTCACACAACCAGCACCACCTCCGCCACGGCCAACACCGATGAGCGTGGCACCACGACCGATACCGACCGAACCAAAACCGTTGTTTCGACCGTGGCTGCACGACAATGCTGACAACAAACAGGCACGCAAACTGGTATTACGGCCGCTCTCTGATACCAGCGAAATACCGCAGCGAAATGTCGCTGGTGTCAGAGAGCGGCCTACATGCGCAGATATTACATGCCCACTGTTTAGCACATGCAATTCTGCTTTTCCGTTATTGGTGAGCGCAGGACGGCTTACCCATTCCCATGCCAGCCTGGGCCTATGTATAAGTGTGAGTGTACGCCTTAAAGCAAGACTGAGCATGGGGTCAGCAGTTGCAAAAATTCTTCAATTCTGCCACTGTCGAGGACACATAACTTACGAGATTTAAAAAATCCAGTGCTCTTTTTGCACAGTGCTAGAAGTTAGTGGGACGATGTTTCAGCTGAAGATCAAGAAGCAGCAGTCGGATCACAAATCGGCAGCGCGATGCACACGGATACACAACAAACGCGTGGTGGTCGTCGATGATGAAACAACCAGACAGGTCTGAAACGATTGAATCAACTCAAACTGATTTCATAATCAAATCATGTCAGCAGAGTAGAGTGATCAGATATGACGTTCATTCATAACGCCAGTTTCCTATTTCGGTGATGCCCTAAAATTTTTGAAACGTACTGTAGCTGGTCTAGTACTATATGTATACGTACATGACTGATGTTTCGTGGCTCAGGTGAAATAGATGGTCATCTGTGCTTTGAGGGCACGCATGCGGAGCGGAGCGCATAGTATGACGCGTGGTGGGGATTGCTGTTTCCACCCACCTGGGTCTAAACTCACAAGGTCACAGAACTCATTAACTTGAAGTATGTACGTAAGCTACAATACTACTGCACCTATGTATTGGATTTGATTTTCAGGCGAGCGCCATGGAGACCGTGGCAACGAATCTGGGCAAGACCCTGCTCGGCCATCGATGCATCTACTGCGGCAAGTTGTACTCGCGAAAGTACGGACTCAAAATCCATTTGCGCACGCATACCGGCTTCAAACCGCTGAAATGCGGCATTTGCAAACGACCTTTTGGGGATCCTTCAAATCTCAACAAACACACGCGACTGCATTCGACCAGTGAACTTGAACTGAACCAGCAGCTTGAAACGTCAGGCAACGCTGCCAGAGCACAACAGCTGACGCTGCCCTCAGCTACCATCAAAACAGACTCGTCTTTGTGAATATTTTTGGTAAATTTTGTCAATCAATCAAACTTAAAAAATGTTGCTTTACTGTTTGTGTTTTAAATTCATATTTCTTTTTTAAACTGTGCCCGGAATTGTACAGTGCCAATTTGCGAAACAAAGATAATTTATTGATCACGTTATTCGCATCGTTATAATATTCATGTGATTTCTGTGTGCCAGCATAAAACGTCAATGACAAGCGGTCGTTTTTACACATGCCCACCGGTGTATTGCCGTCACAAACGAAAACAAGCAAATGAAGTTACCGTAGACTCAGTTTTTAGCAATGCGCGTCGCGTTACGAAACGAGTTTTCCAACATAAAGCATTCAACAGCCGTTCGAAGTTTCTTTCATTTTTAAAAACGTATAGGCTGCACCCAGTTCCATACTCCAAGGTACATTTGTAAATTGATTGACCGTATACTTCAACACTACATGTGTGTCTTGTTATGTGTCGTATGCATAACGTATTCAGAAGTTTAGAAAACTACAGATATTTTACGCAGAACACAGAGTATCAGAACGATGGTGAAAACGACGGCTCACGATCGAAAAGTTGAGTTCTATGAATTCTGCGAGGAGACGAGTTTGCACGGATTCGCCGAGTGGCGACGGTGCGATCGCTTACGACCGTTTTGGCTGATTACGATCACAATCGGCGTCCTGGCGTCCACTATTCAAATATATCTGATCGTCAATGACTTCATATCAAATCCGTACACGACCTCAGCCGAAGTCGTTGTGGTCAACAAACGGCACTTGCCTTCCATCACGGTGAGGCTAACCACACTTTGTTGACTGTCGGTCTTTCGCTTCTGTCAACACCTGGCTTTTTCGGGGCCAAAGCTGCACCACTTGGTACAACCACAAATACACTACCAACAAGGAAGAGCTTGAGCCTAAAATGGAGCCAATAACAATTGAAATAAAAATTGGCATATCAAAGCCAAATTCTATTATGAGTACCACATTTTTGGTGAACTTGCGCAACGTGACGTACGACATCTACCATTCGTTCGACAATGCAGTCACTCTTTACAGTCGTGGTTTTGACGGCTGATCAAACAGACACACAGGATTATTTTTTAAGTTCATTATTGTTTTACAGGTGTGCCCCAACCATGTGATATCGCCGACCAAGGCAGCCCAAATGTTGCGCTCTGTGCCAAGTGACGTGTTATTGACTGCGCACAAAGCGGTGGACGAGACAAACGGAACATTGCTGGATGCCCTGCCTCACATGAACTGGGCCAGCACACGTGCCGTTGCATTGGTCACACTCATTCGTGTCATCGGCGCCAGTAGTCCTTACTTTCATTTAGCCTGGATTACCCTGATAGATTTGGGCCAGCAAAAATATTTAGGTAAAAATTGGGCCCGGGGGCATTCTGTGAGAGCAGGTCGAAACGGGCAACCAAAAACATGCTGTACAGCTCGTATTTGACTCGGAATCCGAATTCGAAGCCCATTTGGTCGAGAGGTATGTATTTGCCTGCCTTTCAACGCTTGGAGGTCATACAACCAAGAAGAAATCGGATTCGGATTTCTCTGACGCAACAGAACCCGTGCATCCAATTTTTACAAAAATTCATTTCCCCAACCAAATCGATCAGGGTGATCAAGGTGAGGACGAAAAATAGCCTGCTGACGCCTATGTATGTATATGTCCGCGTGTCACGTGTCACTAAATATAATCCTCCGTACTCACCACCTGATTCTATTGGATTTCTCGGTTTTTTTGGAGTTCTAATGTCGTTCTATCAAGGTTCCCGTAGTTAAGAAGAACTCGATTTAACGCGTTGTCCGCTGATTATGGGCCAGTTCACGCAGTTGACGAGAAATGGATTCTCCTTAGCGACGTGAACTATGTATAGCTCAGAATGAGCGGAGAACTCTGATCCTTTACTATGGGAACTTCATCAGAACGAGGTGAGAACTAGAACCGGGTGGTGAATACGGAAAAATATGTGTTGCACATACTGTAACTCAGGTATTGGTCGCACAATGATTTTATAAGAATTGGTCAAATTTTTTCCTGAATTGTAAAGCGGGAAAGTGACGGGGCAGTGACGTTGCGTTGCGCGATCGCACACAAAGCATGCAGGCACCGAAATTTTACAGACCCGCAGCAACGTGGGTGCTCTGAGAATCACAAATACATAGCACAGTGGTTAAGTGACTGAACGTGAAAATCAGGATTGACTTGATGAATTCTTATGGTCATTTGTGCGACCAATACCTCTCGCGTTTTTTAATTATTTCAGTCTCTCAAGAACAAGGAGCTTTCGAGCGCCGCAGCGTCTACTACCTTGCACAAAATATGGAATGCTGATACTTTTCCGCCTATCATCCTCTTTTATCTGAAGGATTTCGAATTTGCAGAGACCGTAATTGAAGACTGGATCACCACGGCGGTTTGTTTGTTTGACTGATCTCACAACCACCGTGTAAAATTCGCATGTATTCATACATTTGTATGTACCGTTGTCAGCTTGGGACAGGACTTTGGCTCAGGTGTGCCAGCCAACCATAACGATGTTAAGTGCAAGCCTAAAATCCGTGTCAATGCTATGCTATCGTGTGTGCTAGCCACACGTCAGCCTATGTGGGTATCCATCATGGACTTGGTTCAACTTCAAATAAATCAGTCCTACATATATGTATGTACATAGTGGTGTACAGTTATCATCAGTCGTGTTCCTTACGTTTTGTAGTTGGCGCACGGTCACGATGCGATTGACGCTCTGCTAAGTGCTGCTGCAAAGACGCGCCAAAGCAACGAAGGTGAACGACTGGCAGAATTTGTGGCACAAATCGGTCCTCAAGTAACCGGTCTTATGGTGGCCGCTTCGGGTCCGCTCAAAGTCAGACAAATGCAGCGTCAAGCACACCTGCGCCTTAACAGAACAAGGCTACCAACTTCCGACGAAATATTCTTGCCGTTGAGAAGGACGTGGGACAAGTTGAACCACACAATCGAGGAATTCGCAATGCTGTCACTGGTTGATTCGCTGAAGCGCTTTGCGTTCGTCAGAGGTATGTTAGAGCGGCCTTAGGTTAAATCCGGAAACCGGAATCCGGAAATATTTCCGGAAAACGTATTATTTTTGCATGTAAATTTTTGCGTTTTCCGGAAATTATTTCCGGAGTCCGTAAATGTTTTGTATTTTTGCATGCAAATTATTTCCGGGTTCCGGATTCCGGATTTAACCTAAGTTCGCCCTAAGCTCACTTCAAAATGAAATCACATAATGTGCAGAATACAGTCTACTCTCTTTCTTGCGACATACTCGGGACCGGCCGTTTTCTGTTACATACCATTAGAGTGGTAACCACGAGGTTAACGGCAGATCAGCGGCTAAATGGCAATATCCACAGGGGGCAGTTAGGAATACGCTCATCTCATTATAAAGGCCTAACTATACTTCGTTCTCTCAGAGAACAAAGAACAAATTCTCGCGCGCTGATTGGCTGTTGAACATACGCGGACCCATCCGCGCGCGAGAATGTGTTCTTTGTTCTCTGAGAGAACGAAATATAGTTAGGCCTTAGGGTGGAATTTTCGAAACGATGTAGTCAGTTGGGCGTAAAGGTCGGTGTAAGCTCGATCGAAAGCTCGGTCGGTGTAGGCTCTGTGTAAACATGAAACATTTCACGTTAACAACAGGTAATGTTTCATGACTACACCGAGCTAGCACCGACCAAGCTTATGCCGACCCAAACATCCAACTGACGTTTACACCGTTTCGAAAATTCCAACCTTTGTGAACCTCAATGCATATCATGGAACCCTAGTGACAAACTTGTCGTGTCCCGAATTCTCACAAGCTTTTTTAGCTTTCTTTGTGGTGGAAATTTCTTTGTCGTGTGTAGTAACACACTTTGTCTTCTGAACGGTACCTTAGCTGCTGAAACCTTCTGCCTTGTAATGACAAAAATGAGCCATAACGGGTCAAGCACCAAAAATGGTCTGGCAGTAGTGGGCACAAATGAGAGAAAATGTAACCACTCAAGCTCAAACACCAGACTTTTTGTCTATTTGTTGGTATTGTGGTGTCCACAAAACGCTCTTTTCCACAGTCAACAAAAGCCTCGTCACATGCAAAACATGCCCTGTGTGAACATCGTGCAAATTCTTTATGGTGGAAATTCTTTATATGACAAAAGTGACTTGGCCCCGTTTATGTCACAATAAAGAGAGTTGACTATATTTT
Organism: Rhynchonema sp. JSB1_4; assembly: GCA_030248065.1. Taxonomy (NCBI): domain Eukaryota; kingdom Metazoa; phylum Nematoda; class Chromadorea; order Monhysterida; family Xyalidae; genus Rhynchonema; species Rhynchonema sp. JSB1_4. The sequence goes on along the minus strand of JASAMV010002566.1, from coordinate 7,962 downwards.
CAAAAAATGCAGAAGAACGTCAGATGAAATGCGCTGATGAAATAGCCAACGTCGACATGCTGAAAACGAACGCCACAATGCTGACTGGTATGATCCGAAAGTGTGTCGATTCGATTATGTCAGAACTGGACTACGACCGTGTCACCGCGCCGTATCGAACCAAATTCAATCAGTTCGACACTTCGAAGATCCTCACCAACATGGCCTACGATGTTGATGAGGTTGGGGGTTGCGCTGACACGATGTCGTCGTGTGCAAACAACACGATCATGCTGCAGGTGCTCAGCTACTGTGCGATCGATGGTGAGAGTTTCAAGTGTTCCGAGTTCGCCGAGATTGTGTCCAACCCTCAAACATGCTACCAACTGACACCGCATCGACCACAAACGACGCCCGGCAAAGGCATTGAGCTGTTGATTGACACTCACGAACGCGATCTGCATCAACTGCAGAGTCTGCCTGAGTTCCTGGGCTTCACCGCTTCGGCCACTAGCGATGGAGCCAAGGTCTGTAGGGTTCAAAGGAGTAACTGAGGCCGTTTGGAACTGAGGGAGGACAAGAAACCGATTTGAGTATAAAACGGTGTGAGCAGGCAAACGGCGAACCTAGGACGTGGTTCTGTGTGTCTGCAACAAAGGAGCGGTAGTTCAAGAGAGTTCGGAGAGTTCAAAGCAGGCAAAAGTAGGGCACAAAACGCCGTAGGTACATACATACATGAATATAGTGACAGATGAGCAGCAGCACAGTCAACAACCACTTGGTTCAGGTCTACCTTGCTGACTCCGACGTGCCAATCTATGTGCCATCACGGATGGAGATGCACTTGCACATAAAGGAGACGACCTACGATCGACACGTAAATGCACACAAGTGCAGTTCGAAGTTGGAGTACAACGTCGTTGACGATTTGTTCGACGAGGAACACAGTCAGGGCTACAGTTATCGATGGTGTCGGTTCGTGAGGGACGTTCAACCATAACTCAGTGTATTAATACGAGGGTTTGGTTTGCAGCCTCAAGTGCGAGCTGGAGACAGCGATTCAATACTGCGACTGTCTACCATCAGCGCCACCACAACTCATCAACGAACGAGTGCGTCAGTCGTACCGCGTGTGTGCGCGATCGGACGGCGATTGTGTGCTGCGTCACAAACAGCAACAAGCCGATTGCAGTGAACGATGCAAACCGGCGTGCTACGAACAACGCTACGAAGCAAACATCGGAATGCAGCACTTTCCATCGGCATTGATGAAACAACGAATGTCGCACCTATTGCATCATGTTGCGTTCATTCGATTGCAGAATGACACCAAAGAACTGCTCCAACAACTCTATCACAATCGCACCATTGAATGGGCGAACCACTATGACAGCACTGTCACCGTGATGGGAGGAACTGCTGACGGTGATGATGACTACAGACTTTTGAGACTGGATGGCTCCGCAGCCAACAACACCAACGAAGACAATGACTACATTATGATGGTGCATCAGAAGGCAACTGACATCGTCACTGGAGACGAGCCATTCATGTTCAAAGTCGCTTGGGATCGACATCGTGCAGATTGTGCGTTGATGGCGTTTTCGGACTCTGTTACTCATCTCTCATTTGAACATCGTGTTCTCAGATCTCAACGCGCAACAACGTTCGTTTCGTCGGAAAATTGAGCAGTTCAACAAAGACCAGATTCAAGAGCTGTTATCCAACAAAGACAATCTGCCAATGGGTACATTCCGGTATTATCGGCTGTCTGCCTATCCGGAAATGGTTTGTTTCATGATGTCTACATAGTTGTAAAAATGATCTTACTTGGGGGTCAGAAAACAAATTTTAACATTTTCAGATGAAAGAAAATTTCGACGCACTGAGAATCTCAAGTGACGATCATGTGCAGCAAATATTGGACGAAATTCAATCCGAGACCGACAACGGGACAAGTGGCGGTTTCTTGCAAGCAGTGGCTGATCGATACTTCAGCTACTCGTTTGAGTCTCTGACGGGCAAACGCGTCCAACAGAATCTGCCATTCAACAGTTTGTTCCACTTGGATTTGGCCACTGAATACCCATTGAACATGTTGATCAATGTGACGCCCGAACAAGGCAAGGCAACCACGCAGGTGAGTTCGCTGGGTGTGGCTGAAGCATTGCTGCACAATTAGCAAACCGGTAATGGCAGCGCTGGGTCGTCTAGGCAGTTAGTGTTGAGGTGTTGCCAGATCATACTACGCTCAATTGTGGTTGAAGCTGCAACAATGGGAAAGTCAGTTTCACCTGGCGTGCTGATGTTTCAATAACCAAATAAAACGGCTACGGATGCTTACTAGCCGGGTGCTGGCTTATTGGTTGACCTTTTGGTGCCAGTGACAATTTCGTCGTGACAACTTTATCCTGTCTTTCATCGAAACACTTTAACCTTGCTGACAACCCGTTGTTGTTCGTTGCAGCATCAATGTGCAACCAGTCGTTATGTGGACACGTGCACACAATATCGTCGTGATGTCGCTGAACAATGGGCCAACAATCACGTGTTGTTGTACGTTTCGCACGAGAATTTCCAGGTTCGCAGACTTGGTCCAGTAGATGGGTTCATGGGTCTAAAGCTTACGTGGAGATTGACGTCGTACTGACGATGACCTGGTATATCGCTCGTATGCGAAAAGATCGAAACGGACAATTAAGAGTACTCGTTGCACAGCTGACTGGCGGAATGCAGTTGTAAGTTTGCATGGCCACAAGCCCAGTGCCCTCGAATTGACATGCGAGCATCAAATCACTTCAGCTGCAACAATTCGTCACACAAAATCGTGCCACATTCTACAATGTGCTGGGGGCAATCGGCGGCTCGTTGGGTCTGTTCCTTGGCGCATCAATCATCTCAATCGTGTCCATGTGTGTGCATTTCGCACAAATCGCTGTGCCCGCGTTGGACCCAAAGGACAACGTCGTTGGACCACAAGAAACAGATGGATCCAATGAGACAAAGACGTTGCTCGCTGCGATGGAAGCACGAATTCAGACACTGGAACGGATCTTGAAGGAGCGACCGCCGGACTCAAACTTAAATTAGAATGTTTCGCTTTTCTGATTAGTTAGGGCTGTTATGGTTTATCATTCGTTGGTGTGGAATGTGAGCTTGACTCCTTCTCATGCTGAAATCCACCCTAAAACTGCAAAACTCAGATGTACAGTAAAGATGTACTCAGATGTACTGTAGTAAAGCTGGGTTTCAGCCCAGACCTTTCGCATCCGACCAATAGATTTGTGCATTGTGCACAGTGCACTGTTTACGAGCGAAGCCAAACCGGGCAACACAAACCGGAATTTGGGTTGCATCCCATGTATATAAAATGCATAATTTCCAGAAAAGATGCAATGTCAAACTGGAAAGAAAAAACTATGCGAATTCTGTACACATATACATACCTGGAGCTATTGGATAGCCACCTTGAGCAAAAACAAAAATACCATTTGATGCTCTTTTGGAATGATTAGAATATGTACACTGTTTCTGACAATTATTGGGGATTTTCCAAATGTGTTACATGGATTCGTAAGCACGTGGTCACGTGACGGCAGCAAGTAAGATGCGCCTTGTGTAAATTCTACGGATGTAAAAAAAGCGTTTTTAGAGTAAATCCCGCACGCATTGTGAGAGTTGGACGCAATTTAGGTGTTATCTGTTGACCTCAAACGACGTGAGGCCAACCCAGGCAAACTGTCAGTTTGGCGATTGCTTCTTGTTCTTCAGCTCCTTTGTCCCAGCACGCAAGTACACTTGGCCTCGACAGCCACTTCTAACGAGCACACTTCAACATTTTGCTGAATTGACCACGAGTCAAAAAGTGCCTTGGTGTTCTCACTCAGCTGCCTAGACGGACCTAGATTTTGGGCACGCAGCCAAAAAATGCCTGGCTAGACCTTAGACATTGCCCTCGCGCTGGCCCACTGCCTAGACGGACCTACATAGATTTTGAGCACGCAGCTGCGAGTGCCTGGATGGACATGGACAGCGGAGCACATGCACAAAAGCAACCAGACGGACTTAAATCTTGCTTTATACTGCGTTGGCAAGCCAAAAAGTGAAGGATCATAAACAGTATTGTAAATTGCAGAAAATAATACACTAAACTGTGCACTTGCGCAGACGTTGATGCCTCACCGGCCGGCTCCTAAAAATCGAATGTACGAATTGAAATGTTTTTTCGAGTGCCTTCTATTCAATGCCAATGCTTCTCACGTACGCGCTTTAACACTGTACTTTTAGGTTTGCAGTTCAAATTCCTCATCCGGAATCATCGGCACATCGGTGTTCCCATGTGGACGGCACAATTTCGTCCGTCGACATGATTGTCCGAATCCTGGAATATCGGCCGAAATCATTGATTATGTGCTCACATTGGCCAATGTCACATACAGCATACACAACCGTGTCCCCAGAGAATTGTACTAATGGATTTGGCACAAAGGTTCGTTGTATTGCCATTGTATTTGTTGCAATACACACACTCTCAACCGAACCTGCAAAACACATCACGGCATTTATTATACCATCTCAGCTGACAGGTGTCTCAACAAAAAGGTGCTTCCAAATGACTGTAGCACCGCGCGGCTTCTCACATTACACGCACAGCTTTTGAAAAAGCCATTTGCAGCCTTGTCGGTGCAGGTTAACACACGGAATGGTGCAGCGGCCATTGGTGCGTCAGGGAATCATCCGTGTGTCACGTTTTGACACACCAGACATTTCAGTTTCAAAATACGAAAAATCATTCAGCAAACTAAAGCATCAGAAATAAACGATGGACTGCAAATGGCTTTCAAAAGCTGTGCGTGCAACGTGAGAAGCTGCGTAGTCCTACAGTTTATTTGGAAGCACCTTTTTGTTGACCTGTCAGCTGAGATGGTAAATGTCGCTATGTTTTTGCAGGTTCGGTTGAGAGTGTATTGGGTTCCGTGCGTTTTGGGTCCATCATGACGGTGACTCCCGTGGCGCATAGCGGTGACTTGACGCGCCTCCGGAAACAGGCAGCGACCGAAAATAAAAGAATCATATCAAATCCAGCTCCAGGTTGATCACTCTGAATTAATCAATCCCGAACCATTTCTTCATACAATATCCTCACGTATCTCACCCCCCCCCACCAGGCAGCAAGAGTTACTGTTCGTGATGATAGCCAAGCTAAAATAGAATGAAGTTTACAAATAGACCTCCGATTGACACGTCCCAATTGGGCAACGGTAAGCCAGAAGGAGCGTGAGATGAGAAAGGTTGTTGTCACGTTTTGACACACAATGACAAAGCCAAACGAGCTGTTTTTGTTTCAGTGCCCAGTCTCGACATTCAATGGTTGAGCGATACAACACTTGAAGTCAAAATGTACGGCATTTGCCTCGAATTCTGTTATCACAACCATGACCTGACCACCACTGACGAGGATGGGCGGCAGATCATTCTTGTGTACGTTAAGTGCACGTGCTGCTCGAAAATGAATGGTTCATTGCTCACATTTCGCGATTATCGTGCATGGACATATTGTACTTACGCATTTCAGGCGTGGGCACAGGTGAATACCAAAGAAACGCGTTTGCTGAAGACCAAACTGATCGCAGATGAGTTGATGATCACAAGTGTACCCGCACTACCGTTGCACATGTGTCTAGACCATGACACCATTCTGGACACCCGACTGAGTGCGTTGCAATATGAGCAAATTGCGCAGACCCAATTGTCCGATCCAAGTATCAAACTCAGGGGGGGGTGGTGTTAGGGGGGGGTTTTTTTTTTGGTTTTTTTTTTTTTTTTTTTTTTTTTTTTTTTTTTTTTTTTTTTGGGTTTTTTGTTTTGGGTTTTGTTTTGTTTTTTTTTTTTTTTTTTTTTTTGGTTTTAGGCTTTTTTTTGTTTTTTTTTTTTTTTTTTTTTTTTTTTTTTTTTTTTTTTTTTTTTTTTTGGTTGCTTTCATTGCCACCGTATGGTCTCCCTTTCTTAAAACAGTTTTCGTGGATTTGCAGGCTATGCGACCGATCAACAGCTCATGCTCGCCAAACAAACAGCGTTCAACCGTGTTTGGAAAATAATCAATGCCTCTGAGGTTTGCTTTTTGAGCTCATTCACGAATTCTTGTGCTCTTGTTCAATAGTTGTGCTAACGTCGCGTCGCGCATGGGAAATAAATGGGGGTTGTCCATCGATGTTTGTACTCTGTGTATTGCGTGGTGTATGGAAACTGACATCAAGGAACTGCATGTCAGTGGCAGGGTTCTGCGCAAGTGTGGTCCCCGTCGCAAGACATTAATTCTGGACGGCGCACGTTTCTTATGAACATATAAGACAATAAGGTCCCTCCCCCACCCCGATCCTATGAATAATCGAATTTTTCACCAATCATTCCCATCCTTTGACTGCATTTGCTCATCATTTTTCTTCGCTCAAAGGAAAGCAAAAGCACAAGCGCAATGAAACATCATGTCTACGCAGCTGCTTCCCGACGCGATGATGTTGGGCGCCGTGTACCTCAACTACCACAACAATCAGTACGAGAAGCAGAGCCTCAAGACCTATCCGCTGAATGGCCGCTGGGGTCAAATGGTGACGATTGATTACAAAAATACGAATCGCAAACCACCGCAGCACAACTACCGTATCAGATTGGTGAATGGTTAGCAGCTTTATATATTGATTTTTATATTTTAAAACTCGAAATTAAACAAAAAACATGTTCAGCGAAAGACACAAAACAATCGGCGCTGCTCGTTGATGAGTCAGAATTGAAATCATACGCAGCCATGCATAACGTGCCATCGGGTGGATTCATTCCGATCATGATGGAACTGGTCGAAAATAAACAACAATCATCCGACAGGTGCCTGATTGTGATGATGCCCTATGATTCATATCCAAAATATAAAATATAGGGGTACTTTATGATGTTCACATTCTTATTTCAGTCTCGAAGCGACGCAGCAGCGTTTGTCATCGTCGCAGTGATTACGAGCAGTTCAAACACGGCAACGCCGATGAAATCGTCGTCAACAAGTCGATGAGCGATTGTGGGCCGGAGATGAGCAAACATCAGAGGTCAATTTCCGCGCGATTGTCTGGTTGCAATTGTGATATCCAAAAGATATAATGTTGTAACTTTGCAGTTGCTCATCCATGTCATCCGCGGTGACGCCTAACACGTCGCAGAGCGTGTTGGACTTTGACGACAGCGACACAAGCACTGCGATCGACATGCGAAACTGTCTGGAGGACTGCGAGAGCGAATCGGGGGAGAAGCACTACGCGATCTTGTCGGCAGATTATTGGGACGAGAGGACATACCAACTAAGAAACAAGAGCCATATATTGTGATTTTCAATCTTGGAATATGCGTGGGTTAAAGTATAATTTCGAATCTAAGCAACTGACTGATAAAACTCATGAATATTCCTGGACAAGACCGATCTTGACTTTTTTTTCCACAAACATTGCCCATACAGAAATTTTAACCGATTAGCTTCCTGCTAGAAAATTTCTCCTGAAGACTTTATAAAGAAGCGACACAAAAATTTGAGATCAAAACAGTTGTAACAAAATTTTATTGGAATTGCGAGAAAACTTGTGTTGTGGTTGGAATTACAATTCATCCAAATGGGGGTCAAAGCAAATAAAACTTTCTTCCCGCAATCATGAACATGAAGTTTTTTTTGTTTTTTTTGTTCAATAATTGTTCAACATATTTTTTTGACACAAACTCATTCGCTGGACTTGTTAGACTCGTTTATGTATGTACCATGGAAAATGGTATGGTTTGACAATTGATTGCGTCACATCGTGTGAGAGTTGGTTGTTTCTGAAGAGTTTCTGTGTTGCGACCAGCATCAAGCGGTAGAACACTCAGATACAGGTTGATTTCAAGAAAGTACCAAACGTGGCTAGCATCGCAATGGTACTGGTTTCTGAACATTGAAGCACTTGGAAC
>JASAMV010002563.1:0-10126 GCA_030248065.1 Rhynchonema sp. JSB1_4 | reverse complement strand
AGGCACATATCCTTCAGTATCTTCAGGTACTTGATCAACTCCCTGTTCTGGTACTCAAGTGTGGCCAGTCGTTGCACCAGACATTCCTCGTACTCTTTGCGCTTCGCACGACTCTTCTTTGCTGCTTTGCTGAAAGTGTCGTTGAACTTTGCGCCAGTGATGCCTTTTGCACAAAATATCAAGCAGTTAACCAGCTTTTTAACCGATTCTCCTCCATTTTTGATCGCGGTCGGCATCGCGCTTTGCCTATAACTTTAGTGAGCCTGCACCATTTTTGGGGGTTTGGAACAAGTTTGTTTGCCTTAATTTTGCTGGAAAAAATGTGTTATGAAAACAAAAGTTCTGGTTTTTGTTATTTTTCACATAGGTATACTTGTTTTCACATAGGTACTTACAACGGCTAACAGTCTCTTGTTTAGCATGTGCGCCTTCAAGCATAAACTGTGCCCTTGCCGCCTACATATGTACATTAGATGGGTACTGTAAGCGCCTCAAGTTCATGATTACGCAACGCGACGTTGACGCGACCAAATCGCAACAACGAAGCGATGTTTGTGCAGATGCATATATATACTGAACATGTTTTAAGCCGATTATTGACCAGTCCCCGAACAAAAATTCCGCCCTGACGAATAGTGGGTGTATGAGTGTTGAGCATGACATAACGACGGCATTCCGACTAAGTCGCTACACCGCCACCCATATAGTATACCGTTACGTGTCACATATCGTCCAAGATCGGCAATCGTCACTTGCGGTCGAGTGAACGTTGATCGCTCCAAAGCTATGTCCATTTGAGTTGATCGGCTACCTTCACCTTTCCAAAACCAATTTTCGGGTGGCGGTAATGGCGTTCGTGTACTACTGTCCGTTTGCGCTGGCTCGTGTTCGGCATACATCATCGACATGGCCGACCAGTCGGAGTACCGTAACGCGCGCGTGTGTTCGCAAACAGCAGCGCCCTTGGGCGAACGGTGAGTCAGCGCACAGGCTCACACAAGCGGCACGTTTGGGTTAAATGGTAGTTCCAATTAACCAACTGCTCTTTTGTACACCCATGACCCTACACCGATTACCCTAGTAACAAGACTCATGCAGTTATGCTTTTGACGTCATTTGAGTTACCAAAAATCATAGATGGGATCCTGACGTAGCGCGGTTACGCGATGTGACGGATTGTATGGCCAAAATGGCTCCTTCTCTGCCATCCATCCGTAATGACCAATGATTGATGTTAGTTATGAACAAAATGCAGGTGGTGCAAATTGAACAAATTAAAATCACGATGCGCTTTTAATAATGGTAAACAACTTTGGAAGAGGAGACCAACATTGTTGAGGCTTGGCATGAAATGCTGAAACTTTATTCAGTTCTAAATGTGACAGCGCTACAATACAGTTAAAGTGTTCCATGTCACCAAACATGCACAATACACTCAATGACAGAGATGTTATCATGAACAAGCAGTGTTTTGTTGACATCAGTATTACATCGCAGTCAAAACACGGTGCGGTATTATGCACAAAATTCGAACAAGTGTGTCAGTAAAGAACGGACTAGCAACTACACACGTATAGTAACCGGCAAGCATGCGCGCTGGTTAGAAGGTGAGCCAGGTTGAAATTCAATAATAAAGTATAACTTTCCCTATTCAATGATCCTTGTCATATCCTAATCCGTCGCGCATTTTCACCTTGTTCGCATAATGCTGGCACAGTATCTTCATGTACTTGATCAACTCCCTGTTCTGGTACTCAAGTGTGGTCACTCGTTGCACCAGACATCTTTCGTACTCTTTGCGCATCGCACGACACCGCGCCGCCGCTGCGCTGAAAGTGAAGAAAGAGCTTCGACTACGAGGTCTTGAGATATTCTAATGTCGCGTCTGCGCGAGTGGTGTGTAGTCAAGTTTGGTGCAAACTCAGGCGTGCCTGGTGCTAACGTCGTCGTGGCGCAGGCAAAACGCAACCATTGTATACATTAGTGTGGTAGCGGCTCATGGCGGTGAATTGCTTTTGCTCATTTGTATGAACTTTGCACGTTAAGCCTTACTTTATTACGCATCGGCGTTTACACGAATTTCGACAACTTACGTCGATAACAAATCAGCCGCCTATTTGCACAAAATCTCAACACGATAGAGAGTGCGTACTCACCAATTTATCTCCCTCTTTGATCTTAGTCCGCATCGCACCTTCCCTGAAATGTTTGAGCCTGCGCCAGGGTTGGGGGTTGGAACAAATTTGTCTCGGTTTGAATTTTGTTGGAAAAATTCTTTTGCGTACAATTCAAGTCGACTTCCGTTTGTTTATTTGGGTGAACGTGTAAGACTTCTGCTGATCATGATCTGCAACAAAATATGTCCTGGACTGATATTTCGTAATTCAACCAACCCCGAGCGCCGCCAGCCGTTTCTTCGTTGGGCATGATCTCCGCACGCACGCCTGTGTCATGGTGTCCCACTTTCATTGAAAGAAAGTCAAGGTTTGCTTGCATTTTTGTGCAACTTAACAACGTTACATACATACCTTGCTCCTTATTATTCTCTATTTCAGCGCTGTTGTTCGGTGATGCATCGCTTGCCTCCTCTGGACCCTGATCAGACCACGGTATTGGCATATCTTGATTGCCTGGAATGAATTCCGAATTGCATGATTTACCAACGGGCCCACAGTTTGTATACCTACGTATACACACAGTACACTTGCTTTGTGAACGTATACATATAGGTACTGTGATAGAACTTTTCACGCTCATGCAAGCGCGACGTTAGCGTGACCAAGTCTATGAACGAGCCGTGGCATACAGGTATGTACGCATGACGGTTAAGGAACAACCGAAAACCAACAACGTGGCGGTCCCACAGCAAGCCGATAAAATGGTCTTTGACGCCAGACAAAAATGTACATACCATTGCGTGTCACATATCGTCCGGGTACACCACCGTCGACAAAACTTGGCTCCGACTCAGTCACAGTTGACTGTTGCACAGCTGCGTCCATTTGAGTTGACTGGTTACATTCAGCATCCAAAACCCCTTGCTCCGGGATTAGGTACTGACACCAGTCATTATTGTCCGTTTGTGCTAGATTGCGTTCGGGATACATCATGGACTAACTGAGTTGCACCTTATACCTACCGTAACTCGCACTTGTTCCCAATCAGCCGGAATGAGTCAGAGCTCAGGCTCCTGCTGCCGCTGCGGCACGTTTGGGATAAATGGTATTAGCTGCCCTTTATATGCCCATCATCTGGTGTCGTTTACCGTAGCAACAACTCTCCGGGAAATTTTGGCCGAATTTTACCGAATTCGGTAAAAATTTTACAGATTCTCGTTAAAATTTTGAGCACATAAACTGTCTGTAAAATTTACAGACTGTCTGTAAAATATTACGTGTGTTGCATAGTAGCTGCCGTTTTACAGAATGTTGGTAAATTTACAGGCAGTTGGTAAAAGTGGGACTTTACAGACTTTATCGGTGATTTTATTTCCACTGCAACAGGCTGCTTTTGTCCATGATATCACTTGTACTTGCGTACGATGACAGCATACATAAAAGTACATACTGTAAATTCCTATCAAACCACGCATATGGTTGAGGAGAACAATCTAAATGGGAACTAAAACGTATACGGTGTGTTACGAACCCATGCGTAAAACAACGAAAACACAGCAAAATATTGATACATAGAACTTTTCCGGTATTAAGAGACAAGTATATAACTATTGAAATGAATACACAATTAAGTTCGTGCGCGTTCCAATAGTGGTGGTTTCGGTTTGGAACTAGACATGGGTAGGTAAAGTAAGCCTTGTAAGCCGAGTCTAAACCACAATAGGAGGCGAGCTATAATCGTGAAGTACGAGTTCATTTTGGAGCATATCTCGCCTTCAATAAATTGCGGTAATCAGTTGCGTTTGGTGTTTTGACGGTTTTGATTATTGACACCGACGTGACGATGCACATCAGCCTTTCTGATCAACCGATCCTGTTGGCGACAAAACGAACCGAGTTGAGTTGCAATCGAATTGATTAGTCCGATCCTGTAATATTCAGATTTACGAGCATTCTCAAACGATAGTAATAATAGTGAATATAGTTTTGTTGAAATGAAGAAGTTTATTTCAAAAATTCGCCCAAAATTCGCCCACTTTTCTGTGCCTAAACACGGTCCTATGCCTAAGCACAGGCGTAGGCTTAGGCCTTAGTTTTCAAGGTGGGAGGAGCTTGGGTGGATTTTTGGGCAAATTAATCACACGTGAATCAACACAAAAAAGGTTTCAAAATCCGCACAAAGCACGAAGATCAATGTCCAGTCCCTGTTCCATAAATTTACCTGCTATATAGTTTTGTTCGAATTCTCATACTGATCTTGTGTCAATTTGTGGACCAGACGCGATGAATCTTGCGAAATTTGACAAACATTGTGCATCGGAATGATTAAAGTTCACAGTTTTAGCAGCTGCTGAATAAAGACGCACAGTTTGTTAAAACAAAGCAGGGATAAATGACAACACAACGCTATCAGTAAGTAAGGAACACTTTCACATGAAACATTTTTGATTCCCGCGCTTTCACCCATTTTTACAGACAGTTTGTAACGTTTACAAAGCGTCTGTAATTTTTACAAATAATCTGTAAAAATTACAGACAGTCAGCGTTTTCATGTTTTACCGACACACTCGGTAAAATTATTTTACAGACTCTTCCCGGAGAGAAGGTACAGTATCCAACCTGCAGTACGTAACGTACATGTGTACATCGTGCCGTTATGCTCACGTTATGCGCGTCACTAAAAAATCATAGATGGGATGCTGACGTAGCGCGATTACGCCACGTGGTGATGCAGTTTTGCACAAAATGGCTCTTTCTCTGTCATCCATCCGTAATGACCAATGATTGATGTGTGTCGTGAACACAAATGCCGCTGGTAGACTTTCATGATGCGCCTTTGGGTAGTAGTAACAACTTAGTTGGAAGATGAACCAAACAAACAGACGGGCTTGGGGCGAGTTCCAACCTTTAATGGAGTTCCAAAGTTGTGATCCAAAATCCGGTTTAGACAAACTCTCGTTGGAGTCATGTATCGCACATCGCCCATGACAATAAAACGGAGACTAACAAACAGTCACCGAAATGCCGTACTTGATGCTTGTGGGTAGAGGCTTGGGGTGGGCACTGAATACCTACATATATACGGTACATACAATGGGTGGAATTTTCGAAACGGTGTAAAGGTCAGTTGGGCGTAAAGGTCGGTGTATAGTTCGGTCGAAAGCTCGGTCGGCGTAGCTCGGTGTAAACGTGAAACATTGCCTGTTATTAACGTGGAATGTTTCAAGTTTACACCGAGGTCTATCACACTGAGCTGTCGACCGAGCTTTTCACCGACCTTTACACCCAACTGACCTTTACACCGTTTCGAAAATATCACCCAATGTGTGACTGCGATCCAGGGTTGTGAAAGCAGTTCAGTTCAGTTTGTTTCGGTGTGTGCATATGATGCATGGTGTTGAAACAGCAGTATTCACCTCATACAATAATAGCTTGGGGTTTTTGCGATCAGTAGTCAGTACTGTGACGTAAGTAAACACAAGAAAAGGATCCACTCCACGCAACAGGAATTTTTTCTCAGATGGCGTGAATAATTCCTGTACACAACAGGTAATTCCGAAGTGATCACGAGACGTTTGTAGACCACCGAGTTTGATAAACATGACGATAATAATATGCTGTGTGTTTGGAAGCATTGTTGCCAGTTATTGAATGATTTGCATACACTATGCGAAACAATGGAGTGGGCTGTGTATTATGTGGTGTACGTTACTACTAGCTCAAATATAGTAAGTGGTATGACGAAACGAAAGGCCAAGACCCAGACCAAGGACAAACACCCAACCACCTGGGTGTATTATGCAATCGACAAGCATAATGACATCGTTAACCTCTACTGTTTACTCCCCTTATCAGTTGGGTCTTTGAGAAATTTAGCCCCCCACTGTGACCATTGTAAACCCCAAGTATGTATGTACTGTGTGGGTTTTAGGGAAATGTTATGAAAGAGATCGTGTTTGTTTTATAGTCTTGTCGACGAGATAAAGTGTGTTCTCGTGCTTTACAAAAACTTTTCATTATTGTGCTGCCAATTTCAAACAGAAGGACATATTTTTGAAACTTTTACAAATGAGAGAAAATGCTGTGGCATAATTTGGTCGCTGTTTATATCAGTTGTTAGTATTCTTGCAAATTTGTTCGGTTGATTTTTTCTAAATTTGTATTAGCACCAATAGCCAAATCCAACATTTCTGCACATTTCAGTACTCCCTTGTTTGAACGCACAGTGGCAGAGCAACTGCACAACACAGCAACTTGGTGCCTGTCAAGTAGGTGATGTTTCAATTCACTGACAGTGATAAACTTCGCTTGTGCACACACGCGCACCCACTTGCTCCTTGATAATTCAGGCTAAATTCAATGTTGCCCTGTCAATCGACAGTCACGCAGATTGGCACGATCCTGACGCTTTGAATGAGGCGATCACACGGAGGGCCGTTAGGGGCATCGGGGGATTGATTGATGTCTGCAGGTACTGTACATACGTCTGGTACAATATAGGCCCACGCTGTTTGGAATCTTTCTGCCCATGTCTCGATTATCAATGTCCAGGATGGCCCAAATTCTCAAACTCAACTGCGAGTGCCACGCCTTTCCCCTTTGCAGCGCACGCACGTCCTTCTTCCAATGTCTCGGCCCTTCCTATCGTGCTTGTCTCGACCCACTCTACCTGATCTCTCAGGGTGCGAGTGTATCCCAGGCCGTGCAATACACGGCTGTGATGAACGGACTCGACTTTGTTTGTGTTGGAGGCTTCACTGGTTGGTTACTAGCCTGATGTAGGCGCTGCATCAAAAATTTCTGAAATTCGCCTTTTCTAGTCGCCCTACGCAACTGGCCCTGTCTCATTCACACGCTGTTTCGTTCACAAGAGAAGCTCTACTCGTGCACACAACAGTATCTCGTGACACTGTCTGATGTCTCAAACACCGATAACTGCGGGTAAGTACATAGCTGCTGCAGTAGAGTTTATTATCAGTCGTTGGTAACTGTCAAAATGATGCATTTCGAAAATCCCGATCACACATACATAGTTTGGGGCAAGCTTGTGAAGTGTCCGTTAGAGTCCTGGTTCTCTCCCAGTTGATCTCAAGCAGCTAACGCCATGGAAAGCCCTATCTCAGTAGGTCGCCTGAGGCTGGGCTTAACCCTATGCATAAGCTTACGCTTATTTTCTGGAGGACAATAGGAATCCGGCGGACAATGGCTGGAATTCAGAAAACAAAGTCAAGCTCACCGTCAAGCTCAACGTCAAAGTTCAAAGTCAGATGTTTCGGTGTCACGCTGGGTCGTGCAGCAGACGCGATTTTCTAAACGAAGGGTCAACTTTGACGCATTATTGTGAATGATTGGATGCGTTTCTCTCGATACTGTTATTTTAAGGACGTACCTAGCACAAGCGTTTCAGAAAATTATTTCTGAGTTATAATAATTTCTGACTAATGGTATGGAAATAATGTGGCGATCATTGACTGCAGTCAAAATTTTTTGCACCTTAGTTGGTGATCGTCTGTTCATTTCTTTGCCTCTTTTCAGAAATTCATGAAACTCAGAAATACTCTCACGAAACGCTTCTGTTACATCCCTATAATCATGTCGTGGCTAGATAAGCACAAATGCGTCAAAGTTGACCCTTCGTTTAGAAAATTGCGTCTGCTGCACGAGCCAGCGTGACGCCGAAACATCTGACTTTGAACTTTGACGTCGAGCTTGACGGTGAGCTTGACTTTGTTTTCTGAATTCCACCCATTGAATCTCGGATCGCAATCCTCAAACTTGTGGCCCTCGGGTGCATTCGCCGAACTAGCGGACCTGGCCATATGAGAAAAACACGGTGAAACACACTGTCCGTCAGTATTTTCATATGGTTATGCATGACACGAACAGTGCAAGTGTGAGCAGTTGAGCAAGCCAGTTTGAGCAAGACCACTTTGAGCAAGTGAAAAAGAGCAGAGTCCAAATGAGCAGAACCTAAAAACGAATAGGCCTAAGCCAGCCTGATACCAAAATCAGCCTAAACCTAAGCCAGTAGAACAAATAAAAGCGCTGCTCTTTATTGGCCCTGCTGTTTTTCACTTGGGTGGTCTTGCCCAAACCTGCGTTGTCCAACCGCCCGACCACCCGCGAGTGATTTTCGCTTAGGCTGCGATTAGATAAAAGCGAAATGGCAAATTTCTGCATTCCGCATTCCGCGCTTATCTGCTCACCTTTGCGGAATTTTGAATTTCTGCAAGTAAATTTATGCTTTTGGTCAAACATCTCAGTTGCTGTTTGCGTTAAAACGCAACATTTTGAAGTCAGCACGCTGGAAGTTGTCATCGTCACCCAAGCACGCACCATTCCGCAAATAAGGTGAGCAGATAAACGCGGAATGCGGATTGCAGAAATTTACCATTCCGCGTTTATCTGCTCACCAATTTCCGCATTCCGCGTTTATCTGCTCACAGCCTCACAATCGAGTTAAAAAACCGTCTGCACCACAAATGCGTGTTTCAGCGCGGCGTCCCGTTTCGAAGTGTGCTACCAAAATGAGTTCACCGAAACGTGTGGCTACAATCGTGAGCCAACCTGGTGGGCGTGCGAATATCTGAATGTCGCCTATAAACTACAGGAATATTGTCCCAACTCTGTCAAATGCTCATTTATGTACACGAAAATGACCAGTTTCCCTGATGTTGTTGAAGGTGTGAAATAAAATGTCACGCATTTGTATGTGGACTATGTAGTAGGTGCAAACACTGTGTTTCACAATAGGAAAGCAAAGGATGCGAGTTATGGAGCTGATGGTTTAGTAAGTTTCTAATTTCGTTACAGACGCAGGAAAACTCCCGTGCGAAGTCGAGGCATGCAACAAGCTCAACACACAGTCAACAAGCCACGCAGCTGACTCGTGTGCGTTTCGAATGTTTCAGTCGCACAAACTGTGTGTGTCAGCTGCGTGGCTTGTTGACTATGTGTTGAGCTTGTTGCCTGCCTCGACTTCGAACCGCAGTTTCCCTGCGTCTGTAAAAGTGTATGAGGCAACGAAATTAGAAATTTACTATACATAACAAACACAAAACCCGGCTCGACCAAAACTGTGTTGTGTCTGTTTGTCAGACGGCTTCATAGAGTGGCGCCATATACATTCCCTGAGACAGCTTATCGTGCTTAATCTCGATTGATTATCGGGTGGGGTATAGTCCAACCACGTGCTCATGAGACGACTCTTTTCAAGGCTTGGTTGGCCAGATTAAAAAATGCGCCGGTTACACGGATTTTCGCAAACAAAAGAAAGAGATTGGGCCGAGAGACATGATGACAAGTTCCAGCTGGCTGACCTCAATTTGTTACGTGCTACGCGAACAGCAACATCGTTTAACGCACAAATGTTTTGGAAGTCAAAAGGGAATTTACGCGCCGAGGTGGAGAGCGTGTTTTTAGAAAATACGTGTATTTCTCTTTCTTTCATTTCCGAAACACGTGGAACCGGAACATTATTGGATCCGTTCAAGTCAACTTCAAAATAAGTCGTCTCATGAGTTCGTGGTTGGACTATACTTCCAGATGCGGTTCATCGTTCAAGCAAGACCTACAACGAGCATCACGCACACGAACGAATCCGCGACACGAATCGACATTTCGAATCTGCACACGTGCCCACAATGCGGTGCAACCTACAAGTACAAACACGGATTCACTGCACACATGAGGACGCACGATCAATCAATCTGGTGTAAGCGACAAGTGCGATTACCAACGTGCCAAATACGACAGCACCAAACAACACCACTGGCGTGCACACCACCGTGGCTCACTGGTGCCAACTGCAACAACACTGCGACAGTGTGCACCAGCAACAACGCAAGTACGTTTGTGACAAGCCATGGATCAGAACATATCGTGTTTGCACCAAACGAGGTCTGATAGTTTTGTGAAGAAACGATTGGTATCAATATCTTTCTCAAGCCTGGTCAATAATAAATCAAGGTTATTTTCCATGCTGCAACTGCCATACCACTGTCAGTACT